>NC_069403.1:107636558-107654950 GCF_026875155.1 Cherax quadricarinatus | reverse complement strand
GTGAGACATTTTGGGGAAAATTGTTGTAGGAAACTTCGGATTAAATTTTAAAATTTACTGTAAAGAATTTCTTTATTTCAGGACGAGAAAAATAATGGTTTGTGGTTTTGTGTGCATGTGATGCGCTCCCTTCTTTTTAATTATAAAATTATAAAAATAATAAAAAATAAAATTGATGTGGTCTGGTAAATGTATTGTGAATTTTCCCTATTTATTGTGGACGTTTCGTGTTTGAAAATGCGAACTGCAACAAAAAAAAGCTGATAATTTTTTGTAAAAGTTTTGCTGGTGGGAAGCGAGTCACACCGGACTCCATTTATCCAAAAACTTTTAGAAATAAAAAATATATGTGCAAGATAAAAACAAAACAAAAATTAAGTTAAAACATAATGAAACATAAATGAAGCCCGAGTTTATCACTAAGTAACCTAAAGCTTGGGGCCCGAGTTGGGAGGCAGCTTGGTGTTGTCTAGCTGACACTGTTCCAGGCTGTCTTGGTGGGTGTAATTACAGGACGCAGTTTTCTGTGTGTCCCCTCCTGTAATTCCACCCACCTGGACAGTCTTGGCAGTAGACCAGCTAGACAAGGACCAAGTTAACATCCAACAAGGTCACTGGGGAGGGCCAACACATACACAACACACACCCCCACCCAAAAACACCCACCCCCCGAAAACCCCACCAACCACCTGCCCACCTGGGAAAGTGAGGAAGGAAAGTTCTCGGGAGGGGACACAGATGGACTTCTGGACACACGGAACTAGGGAAAGCCCCCAAAACAACCGGGAGTGCGAAGTGTGGAAGGGTTGACATCCAGGGGCCCACGGATGGAGACCTGGAAACACAAACCACACCTGACTATGACAACACCTATGATCACAATTCACCTCGCTACAACCACACCTCACTACAACCATACCTCACTACGACCACACCTCACTATGACCACACCTCACTACAACCACACCTCAAGCATGATCTACACCTTGGAGTTCATCTGAGGGGACACAGATGGACTTCTGGACACACGGAACTAAGGAAAGCACCAAAATAACCGGAAGTGGGAAGTGTGGAAGGGTTGACATCCGGGGGCCCACGGATGGAGACCTAGAAACATAAACCACACCTGACTATAACAACACCTATGACCACACCTAAATATGACCATACCTAACTGTGACCACACATGACTATGACCACACCTCATTATAACCTCTCCTCACCTATGACCACATCTATCTATGACCACAGCTAACTATGACTACACCTCACTATAACCTCACCTAACTATGATCACACCTCACTATAACCTCACCTAACTATGACCACAGCTAACTATGACTACACCTCACTATAACCTCACATAACTATGATCACACCTCACTATAACCTCATCTACGACCTCACCTCACTATGACCACACCTTTCCATGATCCACACCTGGGAGTTCATCTGAGGGGACACAGATGGACTTCTGGACACACGGAACTAAGGAAAGCACCAAAATAACCGGAAGTGGGAAGTGTGGAAGGGTTGACATCCGGGGGGTCCACGGATGGAGACCTGGAAACAAACTTCACCTGACGTGACCACATCTCACTATGACCTCATCTTATTATAACCACAGCATAACCTCACTTAACTATGACCACAGCTCACTATGACCCAACCTAACTATGACCATCTCTCACCTATGGCCACATGTACGTCCACACCTCAGCATGACCTCACCTTGCTATGACCACACCTCACCATGATCCACACCTGGGAGTTTATCTGAGGGACACAGATGAACTTCTGGACATACCAAAACAACTGTGGAAGGCTTGATATCCAGGGGCCCACGGATGGAGACCGGGAAACATGAACCACACCTGACTATGACCACATCTGACTATGATCACACCTGTCTATGATTACACCTGACTATGAGAATACCTCACCTCACCTATGCTGATTACACTGGTCAACAATATTTGTAAAGTTGTATGCTTCTTAAATGAGATTAGTCAGTTCTAATGTATTTTCATGTCATGAATCCAAATATCACCTTGCTACGGGACATGTAATAATTGATTATTTTATTATATGTGTTATTAAGTTTAAACTCTAATCCGTACCTACTCTCTGCCCCATTTGCCCTGGTACCATTTTTGCTAACTCTCCCACAGTTTGCTGGAAAAAAGTCTAAATGTGAGTCCAAAAAGTGGATTTTAAGAGACATGTTACATCCCATGTTCTTGTAAGCCCTGATGAGGTTTTCCACCAATTCTTCATAGTTGCCTTCCAGTTTTATGTATAGAGGTGGATGTTGAACATTTTTCATCGCAGGCTCCGATGACTGACGAGGTGGTCAGTCTCTCCTGATGTAGTGGGAACCTCTTGCACGGCTGTCCCAGTCACATAAACAGCAGCAGTACTTGGTGTCTGGCTAAGAAAATCACCTAACTTTCGCCTCAAAATATAAACCACCTTCTATGACTGCTGGAACAATAATGAAGGTCAGTGAGACTGTGAGTGTGGTAAGACACACACTGCCACAAGCCTGCTGGAACCTGTTGTGACACGTAGGTGTAAAACTGAAACCAATTTTAACCATGATATTCATAATCAGTGTTCTAAAATTAGTTGGAAATTGCTACGCTGGTCTCGGAAGCGATGGAAAAGAATAAGTGCTAAAAAGTATTTCAAAATAAAAATTGAACAAAAGTAACACAAAAAAACACTACAGTAATACTAAGAACAAACGAAACACAGAAGAAAATACAGTTTTTATATCAGAACAGTAGAGCAGTACAAAAGTCCCACAAAAGAACAATCAATAAAAAAATTACATAAATAATAATAAAAAAAAACATCAGTATGAAACAAAAAGCCCAAGTTCTACGGCCAGGTTGTAACACGGGGGTTGACTCTTATTTTTTTTCCATAGATTTTTTTGTTTTTTTTGCGGAATTTTTTTCTCGTACAAATTCTTCTTTTCTATTTCCCTCATCTTCACATTCGGATTCAAAAAATATATTCATCTCGTTTATTAAAATTTCTAAGAAGACAAAACTCAACTAAAACAGGAAGTTGAAAACTTTTTTGCAGCAGTTTTCTTGGTGAGACAGAGTCCATGGGAAAAAATTAAACAATAAGTGAAACAAAACAAAAATAACAAACAGCCTTTGCCCCTGACTTTGTTTTTGGTCAGTTAAAACTGTCTTTGCCCCCTGACTTTTTTTTGGGTACTTTTCACAATTGTTTTTGTCCCTGATTTGTTTCTGGTACATTTCACAACTGTCTTTGCCCCTGATTTTGTTTCTGATACAGTTACAATTGTTTTGCCCCCTGCTTTTGTTTCGGTACGTTCACAACGGGTTTTTGTCCCTGACTTTGTTTCTGGACAGTTCAAACGTTTTTGCCCCTGACTTTGTTTTGGTACATTCACAACTGTCTTTGTCCCTGACTTTGTTTTGATACAGTTCACAATTGTCTTTGCCCCTGACTTTTTTTCTGGTACGTTCAAACTGTCTTTGCCCACTTTTTTTCGGTACAGTTCACAACTGTTTTTTGGTCCCTACTTTTTTTCTGGTACAGTTCAAAACTGTCTTTGCCCCTGATTTTGTTTCTGGTCAGTTCACAATGGGGGACACAGTGTTAGAGAAAATTATAAATTTTTTTTAATTTAAATAAAATATTAGTGCTTGTCCTTTGCCTCTGAAAATCCCAAGCAATGAATTTTGTAAAAATTGTGAGACAAAGTGATGGAAAAGAAAAAATTTAAAGACATCGGTTTGTTGCCGACTTGCTAACATACATCAGAAAAATACAAGTGAATAAAAAAAAGAGTAATGGTTTTTGCGAAAAGTTAAATGAAAAATTTTGGAAATTTTGGGTCAACCAATTATTTAGAAAAAGGAAGGGAATGTGTGCATCAACATAATTTTGCAAAAGTTGAATAAACAGAAAAAAAGGGGAATTTTTTACAAAAAAACTTTCGTTTTTTTGCGTTTCCACCCTATGCCCCCCGGGTGTCAACCCTTTCCCTAGTTGTTTTGGTGTTTTCTCTTGTTCCCTGTCTCCAGAAGTCCATCTGTGTCCCTAGAGAAATCCCAGGTTTGAAACATGGTGAAGATGATTATTGTGAGGTGAGGCATACTGGGTGTGGTCGTAGTGTTGTCATAGGTGAGGGGTGGTATAGTTTTAAATGAATGTGGGCATAGTCGATAAAATCCAAAAAAAAGATTTTAGCAAACGTTCCACCAATATTCCTATAACTTTTAAATCTAAACTTGTCTAATTTAAATCCATTTTTGTGAGTTTCTCTTGGAGAGATAACTCAAACCCTTACATAGCCTTTGTTAATAACCATCTTCCCCTTATACATTCGATATGTCTTCCCCATTCTTCACCTTCAATGAATGAATTTTTAAAGGGGGTTTCGTAAATTTGATTGCTGTTAAATAACCCAAAATCCCTTTTTGATTAAGTACGGCTAAATTCTACATTTTTAGTTAATTAGTGCAGGTTATGAAAATTCCCCGGGTTCAGAACTTTGGGATGGATGTAGTCATAGGTAAGGTGTGGTCATAGTTAGGTGGGTATAGTTTGTGAGGTCATAGACGTTTGGTTATAGGGGTTTGGGTTTATGTTTCCGGTCTTATTGTGGCCCCGGATTTTCAACCGTTCCACCTTTCCCAATCCCTAGTTCCGTGTGTCCAGAAAATCCACCCGTGTCCCCCCAGATAACTCCGGTGTGGATCATGTGAGGTGGGTTTTGTGAGGTGTGGGCATAGTGGGGGTGTGGGAATTGTGGTCATAGTCAGGTGTGGTTTAGTTTCCAGTCTTCTTCCGTGGGCCCCCCCGGGTTCCCTTTAAACATGCGCATTCCGGTTGTTTTGGTGCTTTCCCCAGTTCAGTGGGTCCAGAAATCCATCTGTGTCCCCTCAGATGAACTCCCTTCCTCACTTTCTTAGGTGAGCGGGTGATTGGGTGGGTGGTTGGGTGGGTGAATGGGTTGTTGGGCTGGTGGGTGGGTTTCTGTTTTTGTATGTGTGTTGTGTGTGTGTGTGTGTTGTGTGTGTGTGTGTTGTGTATGTGTTGGCCCCTCCCCAGTGACCTTGTTGGATGTTAACTTGGTCTTGTCTAGCTGGTCTACTGCCGAGACTGTCCAGGTGGGTGGAATTACAGGAGGGGACACACAGAAAACTGCGTCCTGTAATTACACCCACCAAGACAGCTAGACACTACCAAACTGCCTCCCAACTCGGCCACCAAGCTGAGGTTACTTAGTGATAATCTCGGACTTCTATTTATGTTTCATTATGTGTTTAACTTAATTTTTTGTTTTTGCATTCACTCATGCGCTTTATAAGTGTATGTGCGACCGTTTTATATTGTATAGATGTGTGTCCGTGTGATTCTATATCTTCCCACCAATAAATCTGCTACAAGAACGTTATCAGCTTTCATTTTTGATGAAATTCGTCATTTTCCTATATATAAAACACTTAAACGTCCACAGGTAAATACGAAAATACAACACATACATTCACACACACACCGATAACCACAACATACCATGGTGTACAACTCACTAACCCATCAATAATAACCATTAATCAATGACGGTCTACACAACACAGTGTGTAGTTACAAACATTCAAAGACAAACACAACTCGAGCAGAGTTATATGGTCAAATGGACCAATTTTTATCCAACAACTAGAATGGAACAGTTATCCTCTTCCTAGACTGATTCTAACTAAACAAAAATATAAAGCCATTAATGAACAGACGTATATTACACAAGATTACTCAAGATGTTTAATTTTCCTTTAACAGAGCTTCCTTCATGCTGGTGAAGGGATAAATGTCTGAGAGGTCCCAGGCATTGTAACCCTTACTTGTTTAACACATTCCAGTAAAATAATTATTAACGATTTCACTTCAGACTGTAAAATTAAACCAATATAAAAAAAAGGAAAAAATCCAAGACTCCGCCGGGAGTCGAACCCGAGTCTGCTGCTTTAGAGGCAGCCGTGCTGACCGCTGCACCACAGAGTCGTAATGTTAAGTAATGGGGTTTTGTTATATAGCTCAATTGTAGTGTTGGCAAAGTAATGACCTTTATTAGAGGCCTGACTTCTGGTTCTGTTGGCACCCATCTTGACGGTACTAGTGACCAGTGCTTCTCTCCCTGCTGGTACTAACGTGGAGGGTACTAGTGACCAATGCTTCTCTCCCTGCTGGTACGAACGTGGAGGGTACTAGTGACCAGTACAGAGAAATACAAGAATAACCGAGCAACACACAAGGACAGTTCAGCTGCAGAAACTAAGTCAGATTCACTTTCTGTAATCCATTTAAATAACAAGTTTTCTTGCAAGAGACAGTCTGAGGAACGACCTGTAATGCGGCCTCGTTAGTTGTTGCTTAAGATGCAAAGGTGCATAACACCTGAAAATGAAAGGTTAACTGACAGTGTTCCTTAAGTGTGAACTTCAAGTGATGGTTTAAAGTAAATTACAAGTGTGAACTTCAAGTGTGAACTTCAAGTGTGAACTACAGGTGATGATGTGAGGTGAACTACAAGTAGAAATATAATGGGAAATACAGGACAGTTGTTGTTGTTGCTTCATGTTTCCTCTATTTTCACTATCTTCATTGAACTCCATCCTCACTACCTTTCTTCTTCTCTTCCTTCTTCTTCTTCTTCTTCTTCTTCTTCTTCTTCTTCTTCTTCTTCTTCTTCTTCTTCTTCTTCTTCTTCTTCTTCTTCTTCTTCTTCTTCTTCTCATTATTATTATTATTATTATTATTATTATTATTATTATTATTATTATTTATTATTTCTCTTTTTGGTGAAGAGACTGTGCAAATAAATTTCAGAGCCAGCAATCAGATCAGTTTATCCCAATACACAAATAACTCGCACGATAGAATAAAGAGGAGCTTACGACGACGTTTCGGTCCGACTTGGACCATTTACGGAAGAGTATGGTATTCGTCGTCGTAAGCTCCTCTCTTCTATGTGGAGTATTTATATGTACATGGTGGAATAAGACTGATCTGATGCTGCTGAGAATTTATTTGCACAGGTCTCTACACCACACACACAAGAAATAATAACAACTAATAATAATAATAATGGGGGGAGGGAAATAATAATAATAATAATGAGAAGAAAAGAAGAAGAAGAAAGAAGAAGAAGAAGCGAGAAGAAAGAAAAGAAGAAAGAAGAAAGAGATGAAGAAGAAAAGAAGAAGAAGAAAGGTAGTGAGGATGGAGTTTTCAATGAAGATAGTGAAAATAGAGAAACATGGGAAAAAAAGCTACACAACAACTGTCCTGTCTGTTACCACACACACACATTTCTACTGGTAGTTTCACCTCACATCAACTCACCTTAGTTCACACTTGACACACCACACTTGCGAGTCCAACAACATTGAGCGGAACATTACTTAAACCATCAATTGAGGGAGTTCACGGAGCTTAAGGAACACTGTCAGTTAAACTCTATCTTTTCGGTGTTGTCACCTTTGCATCTTAAGCAACAACTAACGAGGCCGCATTACAGGTCGTTCCTCAGACTGTCTCTTGCAAGAAAACTTGTTATTTAAATGGATTACAGAAAGTGGAAATCTGCGCTTATTTCTGCAGGCTTGAATCTGTCCTTGTGTGTTCTCGGTTATATGATGGGGGGCGTGGGGGTGTATTTTCTGCTGTACTGGAGCATAGAGCGCGCCTCCACGTTCGTACCAGCAGGGAGAGAAGCATTGGTCACTAGTACCCTCCACGTTAGTACCAGCAGGGAGAGAAGCACTGGTCACTAGTACCGTCAAGATGGGTGCCAACAGAACCAGAAGTCAGGCCTCTAATAAAGGTCATTACTTTGCCAACACTACAATTGAGCTATATAATCAAAACCCGCAATTACTAACATTACATCTGTGGTGTTCAGCGGTCACACGGCGTGCGCGTCTAAAGCAGCATGCGGGGGGTCGGTTCGGCGGCGGGGGGCGGGGGGCGGGCGGATCTGGATTTTTTCCTTTTTTTTTTATTATTGGTTTAATTTTACAGTCTGAAGTGGTAATCGTTAATAATTATTTTACACAGGAATGTGTTAAACAAGTAAGGTTACAATGCCTGGGACCTCTCGAACATTTATCCCTCACCAGCATGACAGGAAGCTCTGTTAAGAAAATTTAACATCAGAGTATCTTGTTTAATATAGGGGGGGGGGGGGGGGGGCGTCCTGTTCGTTAATGGCATTATATGTTTGTTTTAGCGTGGATTAGAACTCAGTCTAAGGAAGCGTGGATAACTGTTCCTTTCTAGGTGTTGGATAAAAATGGTCCATTTGCACCATACAACTCCCTGGCTCGAGTTGTATATTTTGAGGCTTTGATTTTGTAACTACACACTGTGTTTAGTAGACCGTCATTAGCATTCTAGTATGATTATTATTGATGTTTAGTAGGGTGTTGGTCCCGCATGGTAAGTTGTGGTTATCAGTGTGTGTTGTGAATGTACTGTGGGTATGAGAGTCGACGAGAGTACCTGGTGGACGTTAAGAGTTTTATAGATATAGGAAAATGACGAATTTCATCAAAAAAATGAAAGCTGATAACGTTCTTGTAGCGAGTATTTCTTGGTGGACAGCATATAGATACACACACACACCCACAAATCTAAACCATAGAAAACGGTCCGCACATACACAATAAAAGCTGCATGAGTGAAAGCAAAGGGAGCAAAGGTTAGTTAAACACATATTGAAACATAAATAGAAGTCCGAGATGGTGGGAGGGCCTAAGCGAGCCTCAAGCTTGGTGGCCGAGAGTGGGAGGCAGGTTTGGTAGTGTCTAGCGGTCTTGGTGGGTGTAATTACAGACGCAGTTGTTCTGTTGTGTCCCCCCTGGGGAGTGTCACACCCACCTGGACAGTCTCGGCAGTAGACCAGGGACTAGACAAGAGCAGAGTTAAGCATTGCCAAGCAAGGGGGGGGGCGGGGGGGGGGGAGGGGGATGAGCTCACACATACAAACACAAATTCACCACAACGACACACACACACACACCACAACACACATACAAAAACAGAAACCCACCCACCAGCCCAACAACCTATTCACCCACCCAACCACCCACCCAATCACCCGCTCACCTAGGAAAGTGAGGAAGGGAGTTCATCTGAGGGGACACAGATGGATTTCTGGACACACTGAACTAGGGAAAGCACCAAAACAACCGGAAGTGCGCAGTGTTGAAGTGTTGACATCCGGGGGCCCACGGATGAAGACCTGGAAACATAAACCACACCTGACTATGACCACAATTCACCACACACCTCACTATGACCACACCTCACTACAACCACACCTCAGCATGATCCACACCTGGGAGTTCATCTGAGGGGACACAGGTGGACTTCTGGACACACGGAACTAGGGAGTTGGAAGTGTGGAACGGTTGACATCCGGGGGCCCACGAATGAAGACCTGGAAACATAAACCACACCTATAACCATAACTGTCTATGACCTCACCTAACTATGACCACACCTAACTATGACCACACCTCACCTATGACTACATCCAGTGCAAAGTTCTGAAGCTCGGGAATGTTCATAACTTTTATAAATAAATAACCCTAGCACTAATTAACTAAATAATGTAGAATTTAGCCGTACATAATGCAAAAAGGATTTTGGGGTTATTGTAAGCAGCAATCTAGATTACGCAACTCCCTTAAATTACATTCACTTGTAAGGTGAAGAATGAGGGAAGACATGATCGAAGTGTATAAGTGGAAGATGGTTATTAACAAAGGCTATGTATATGAGGTGTTGAGTATATCTCTCCAAGAGAGAACTCACAATAATGGATTTCAATTAGACAAGTTTAGATTTAGAAAGTATATAGGAATATTGGTGGAACAGTTTGCTGAAATCGTTTTTTGGACTTTATCGACTATGACCACATCTCACTTAACTATGACCACCCCTCACCTATGACAACATCTACGACCACACCTCAGTATGACCTCACCTCAAATAATCACTCTTCATCACCATGATTCATACCTGGGAGTTTCATCGTGAGGGGACACAGATGGACTGTTGGGACCACGGAACAATAGAAAACACCAAAACAAACTATGGAAGGGTTGACATCCGGGGGCATAGGGATGGAAACAGCAACAACGAAATGTCTTGGTAACAATTCCCTTTTTTCTGTTTATTCAACGTTTGGGCAAAATTATGTTGATGCACACATTCCCTCCTTTTTCTAAATATATGTTGACTCAAAAATTTCAAAAGTTTCACTTAACATTTTCGCAGGAACCAATACTCTGTTATTTATTCACTTGTATATTGTTCTGATGTTATGTTAGCAAGTCTGGCAACTACGCGATGCTATATTTTGCTCTTTTCATCAATCATGTCGGGGGGTCACAATTTTTGACATATTCATTGGCTTGGTATTATCAGCAGGCAATGACAAGCAACTAAATTTATTAAATTAAACAAAATTTATAATTTTCTCTAACATCTGTTCCAGCAGTGTGGAACTGGTAACCAGAAACAAAAGTTCAGGGACAAGACAGTTTGTGAACTGTACCAGAAACAAAGTCAGGGACAAAGACATTTTGTGAACTGTACCAGAAACAAAGTCAGGGACAAAGACAGTTGTGAACTGTACCAAAACAAAGTCAGGGACAAAGACAATGTGAACTGTAATCAAAACAAAAGTCAGGGACAAAGACAGTTGTGAACTGTACCAAAAACAAAGTCAGGGACAAAGACAGTTGTGAACTTACCAGAAACAAAGTCAGGGACAAAGACATTTGTGAACTGTACCAGAAACAAAGTCAGGACAAAGACAATTGTGAACTGTATCAGGAAACATAAGTCAGGACAAAGGACAGTTGTGAACTGTACCAGAAAAACAAAGTCCAGGACAAAGACAATTGTGAACTGTAACCAGAAACAAAGTCAGGGACAAAGACATTTTTGAACATGTAACCAAAAACAGAAGTAATCAGGGACAAAGCGTTCTTTATTTTTTTTTTGTTTTCACTTAATGTTTATATTTGTGTGCCGTATTGTGACTCCTGTCCTCACCCAAGAAAATCAGCTGCAAAAAAGTTATCAACTTCCTGTTTTTATGTTGCAGTTTCGTCTTCTTAGATTCTGAATAATCGAGATGATACGCAAGTATTTGTAGATATCCGTAATGTGAAGATATGATGGAAGTAGTAAACTGAGAGAATCTTGTAATGAAAAAATATACCAAAAACAACAAAAAAGATCTATGGAAAAGAAAATAAGATCAACCATCTCGATGTTACAACCTGGCCAGTAGAACTCTGTCTTAATTGTCTTCATTACTGATGTTTATGTATTATGTATTTATGTATTATGTATTTTATTGTATTGTTTCTTGTGTGGTACTTGTTGAACTGCTCTACTTGTTCTGATATAAATTACTGTACTTTTCTTCTGTGTTAAGTATTGATTCTTATGTATTACTGTAGTGTTCCTTTTTGGTTACTTTTGTTTCAATTAGTTATTTTAAGTACTTTTCTAGCCACTTATTCCTTCTCCATCGCTCGAGACCACATAGCAATTTCCAACTAATTTTGACACTGATTATGAATTATCATGGTTAAAATTGGTTTCAGTAATATAAACCTACGTGTCACAACTGGTTCCAGCAGGCTTGTGGCAGTGTTGTGTTCTTACCACACTCACATCCACTGACCTCAATTATTGTTCCAGCAGTCATAGAAGGTGGTTTATATTTTGAGGCGAAAGTTTAGATGATTTTCTTAGCCAGACACCAAGTACTGCTGCTGTTTATGTGACTGGGACAGCCGTGCAAGAGGTTCCCACTACATCAGGAGAGACTGACCACCTCGTCAGCATCGGAGCCGCGATGAAAAACGTCAACATCCACCTCTATACATAAAACTGAGGCAACTATGAAGAATTGGTGGAAAACCCATCAGGGCTTACAAGAACATGGCAGTAACATGTCTCTTAAAATCCACTTTTTGGACTCACATTTAGACTTTTTTCCAGCAAACTGTGGGAGAGTTAGCAAAAATGGTACCAGGGCAAATGGGGCAGAGATAGGTTTTTTAAAAACAAAACGGATTAGAGTTTTATACTTTAATAACACATATAATAAAATAATCAATTATTACATGTCCGTAGCCAGGTGTATTTGGATTCATGACATGAAAATAATTAAACTGACTAATCTCATTTAGAAGCATACCAACTTTAACAATTAATTGTTGACCAGTGTAATCAGCATAGGTGAGGTGAGGTATTCCTCATAGTCAGGTGGTAATCATAGACAGGTGGTGATCATAGGCAGATGTGGTCATAGTCAGGTTGTGGATCCAGTTTCCCGGTCTCCATTCCGTGGGCCCGCAGGATATCAAGCCTTCCACAGTTGTTTTGGTATGTCCAGAGTTCATCTGTTTCCCTGATTGGGGGGGAAAAACAGATAAACTCCCAGGTGTGGATCATGGTGAGGGTGGTCCATAGCAAGGTGAGGTCATGCTGAGGTGTGGACGTACATGTGGCCATAGGTGAGAGATGTCATAGTTAGGTTGGGTCATAGTGAGCTGTGGTCATAGTTAAGTGAGGTTATGCTGTGGTTTTATAAAAAGATGAGGTCATAGTGAGATGTGGTCACGTCAGGTGAAGTTTTTCGCAGTCTCCAATCCGTGGACCCCCCGGATGTCAACCCTTCCACATTCACCACTCCGGTTATTTTGTGCTTTCCTAGTTCCGTGTGTCCAGAAGTCCACTGTGTCCCCTCAGATGAACTCCACAGGTGTGGATCATGGAAAGGTGTGTCCATAGTGAGGTGAGGTCGTAGATTGATGTTATAGTGAGGTGTGATCATATTTTATGTGAGGTTATAGTGAGGTGTAGTCATAGTTAGCCTGTGGACATAGTTAGGTGAGGTTATAGTTGAAGGTTGAATTTTTCATAGTTAGGTGGGTTATAGTGAGGTGTGTCATAAGTAGCTGTGTCATAGATAGATGTGGTCATAGGTTGAGGAGAGGTTATAATGAGGTGTGGTCATAGTCATGTGGGGTCACAGTTAGGTATGGTCATTAATTTAAGGTGTGGTCAATAGGTGTTGTTATAGTCAGGTTTTGGTTTATGTTTTCTAGGTCTCCATCCGTGGGCCCCCCGAAATGTCAACCCTTCCACACTTCCCACTTCCGGTTATTTTGGTGCTTTCCTTAGTTCCGTGTGTCCAGAAGTCCATCTGTGTCCCTCAGATGAACTCCAAGGTGTAGATCATGCTTGAGGTGTGGTTGTAGTGAGGTGTGCATAGTGAGGTGTGTTCGAAGTGAGGTATGGTTGTAGTGAGGTGTGGTATTGTAGCGAGGTGAATTGGGATCAATGTGTTGTCATAGTCAGGTGTGGTTTTGTGTTTCCAGGTCTCCATCCCGTGGCCCCCGGATGTCAACCCTTCCACACTTCGCACTCCCGGTATTGTTTGGTGCTATTCCCCCTAGTTCCGTGTGTCCAGAAGTCCATCTGTGGCCCCCTCAGATGAACTTCCTTCCTCACTTCCAAGGTGGGCAGGTGGTTGGGTGGGTTGTCGGCGGGTGGTGTTTTTGGGTGGGGTGTGTGTTGTGTATGTGTTGGCCCCTCCCCGTGAACCTTGTTTGGATGTTAACGTTGTCTTGTCCTAGCTGGTCTACTGCCAGACTGTCCGGAGGTGGTGGAATTACAGGAGGCGGACACACAGAAAACTGCGTCCTGTAATTACACCCACCAAGACAGTCCTGGAAACAGTAGTCACTAGACAACACCAAGCTTGCCTCCCACCTCGGCCACCAAGCTGAGGTTTACTTAGTGATAATCTCGGACTCTATTTTATGTTTCCATTATGTGGTTTAAACTTTAATTTTTGTTTTGTTTTCACTCTTGCAGCTATATATGTGTATTTCTAAAAGTTTTACTGTGTATAAATGTGAGTCCGTGTGTGACTCTGTCTTCCCACCAGCAAATCTGTTACAAAAATTAATCAGCCTTCTTGTTTGTTGCAGTTCTCATTTTCAAGACACTGAAACGTCCACAGTAAATATGAAAGTTCACAAGTACATTCACACAGACACACATGCATATATTATTATTATTATTATTATAATTATTATAATTAAAAAGAAGGGCAGCGCATCACATGCACACAATAACCACAACACATGTATTTCTCTCGTCCCTGAAATAAAGAAATTCTTTACAGTAAATTTTAATTGAATCCTGAAGTTTCCTACAACATCTTCCACAACAATGTCTCCACACTAAAAAATTTCCTCCATATTGATAAAGTCGACCTTCACGGTAGTCTAGACGATTTCAGCAGGTCTTCGATATGCTGTGAATAAAACAGTGACGTTGGCTAAGGTACAAGTGACGAGGACTTAATGGACAAGTGAATAAAACCAGCATAATCTTCGATACTGCTGTTTTTTATTCACTTGCACTTAACACAAACACAATGTTTTGTAACAGTTCGATTATTCTGTTATTTCAACTATGCAAAATTATGTTTGATTGCACAACATATCCTTCCTCTTTCTAAACCCAGCCAGATTTTCATTACTTATATTTTGTCTTTTCCATCACTCTGTCAGTCATAATTTTGACAAACACTATTTTTTCTTTAAATTAAACAATATTTTTCAATTTTATCAAACTATGTGTCCAGCAGTTGTAAACTGTACCAGAAACAAAGTCAAGGACAAAGACAGTTGTAAACTGTACCAGAAACAAAGTCAAGGACAAAGACAGTTGTAAACTGTACCAGAAACAAAGTCAAGGACAAAGACAGTTGTAAACTGTACCAGAAACAAAGTCAGGGACAAAGACAGTTGTAAACTGTACCAGAAACAAAGTCAGAGACAAAGACAGTTGTGAACTGTACCAGAAACAAAGACAGGGACAAATACATTTGTGAACTGTACCAGAAACAAAGACAGGGTCAAAGACTGTTCGTTATATTTTTGTTTTCACTTATTGTTTATATTTGTGTCCGTATGTGACTCTATCTTCCCACCAAGAAACTTGTTGTAAACAAGTTATCAGCTTCCTGTTTTATGTTGCAGTTCGTCTTGTTATATATAAGCAAGTCACTGAAACGTCCATAAGTAAACACACAAGTACACACACACACACACAAACACACACACACACACACACACACACACACACACACACACACACACACAAACACACACAAACACACACACACACACACACACACAAACACACACAGGGTGTGAGTTTTGCTTCATAAACGTGAGATTATTTAGTCGGCGATGGTTCTCATAAAAATAGTCCATAATTAATAAACATATTTACCAAAGAATATTTGTCAAAAAATATACAAATGTTAAATATAATTAGAAATATGTATGCATGTAAATATACAGGCAGAGACATAGATACACAATTAGAACAGTTTCTTGGCAGAAAGAACACAGATACTGTTAGTCTGAGGATAAAATGCCTACCTGCAGCTCGTCGCACTGCTGCTGCTTCTTCCTCCTCACAATATTTAATATCGTTATTTGCGCTTAACTGAAATTTAATTAGGAAGAGTCAAGGTTAAACGTTACATAACGAATATATAATTCCAGGTATTGTTTGCGATCGTTTAGAAACGGACATGTAAACACGCTAGAAAACAGTATGACTATCATGAAGAATGTCAATTTAAGGAGAAACCCCTGACAAAGTCTACGGGTACCACCCACCGCATTTCATTACCCCATTCCCATCCTCTGCATGGTAGTTAAAACAGGTACATAATTAGTCCAGGGACTGGGCCCCGAAGTTCTGACAGCTGAACAAGGTACAAATGTAATGAATTTACAAGTTACAAAAGTAATGAATCATGTAAGTAAGTAAATTTACGTACTTATGTTTATACGTGGTTACAGTCATGAAAAATTATAAAGTAATGAGCAATTCACACATCCACACCCGGTCACATCTGTAATGAGTTATCAGTGCAAATATTAATTATTGGGTCACACACACACACACACACACACACACACACACATACACGAGCGTACATACACACAATAGCACACGCACTCACGCATGTATGAGTACACAAATACACACGCAAACAAGCACACAAGCACACGCACTCACGCATGTAGGAGTACACAAATACACACGCAAACAAGCACAAAAGCACACACACACAGACACGCACACACACACACACACATACATACACACACACACACACACACACACACACACACACACACACACACACACACACACACACACACACACAAAAGGAGACATCCCCAGACACAATAGCACTCACAGAAACAAAACTCACCAGAGTAATAACAGATGCAATCTTTCCATCCGGATATCAAATCCTCAGGAAAGACAGAGGGAGGAGAAGGGGAGGAGGAGTTGCACTGCTCATTAAAAACCAGTGGGGTTTTGAGAAAATGGAAGGAATGGATGGCACGGGCGAAAGGGACTACTTAGTGAGAACAATCCAGTCTGAGGGACATAATGTGATAATTGCAGTAATGTACAACCCACCACAGAACTGCAGGAGGCCAAGAGAAGACTACGATGAGAGCAACAGAGCAATGGTCGACACACTAGCCGAGGTGGCCAGAAGAGCACACATGGGAGAGCAAAGTTACTTTTTATGGGTGATTTCAATCACAAGGAGATTGACTGGGAAAAACTTGAGCCCCATGGGGGTCCCGAAACATGGAGAGCCAAGATGATGGATGTGGTACTGGAAAACCTAATGCATCAACATGTTAGAGACACTACCAGAGAGAGTGATGAGGATGATCCAGCAAGACTGGACCTTATATTCACTTCGAGTAGTTCGGACATCGAGTATATCATGTATGAAAGGCCCCTAGGAGCAGGAATAGGATGGAATAAACCAATCTACAAAAGGGGGAACTACTCAGGCATGAGGAACTTCCTGCAAGACATTCAGTGGGAGAGGGAACTGAGAGGAAAACCAGTACAAGAAATGATGGTCTATTTGGCAACAAAATGCAAGAAGGCATAGGGGAGGTTTGTTTCCAAGGGAAACAGAAATAATGGGAAGAACAGAACGAGTCCTTGGTTCACCCAAAGGTGTAGGGAGGCAAAAACTAGGTGTACTAGAGAATGGAAAAGGTAAAGAAGACAGAGAACTCAGGAAAATAAAGAGATTAGCCGAAGAGCCAGAAACGAATATGCACAGGTAAGAAGGGAGGCTCAGCGACAAAATGAAAATGACATAGCATCGAAAGTCAAGTCTGACCCGAAGCTGTTGCATAGCCACATCAGGAGGAAAACACCAGTCAAGGACCAGGTAATCAGAGTGAGGAGGGGTGATGGGGAGTTAACAAGAAACGACCGAGAGGTATGTGAGGAGCTAAACACGAGATTTAAAGAAGTATTTACAGTGGAAACCAGAAGGACTCCAGGAAATCAGAACTGGGGGCTACACCAACAAGTGCTAGATGAGGTACGCATAACCAAGGAGGAGGTGAAGAAGCTGCTATGTGAACTTGACACCTCAAAGGCGGTGGGACCAGAAAACATCTCTCCGTGGGTCCTTAGAGAGGGAGCAGAGATGCTGTGTGTGCCATTAACAAAGATCTTCAACACACCCATTGAAACTGGGCAACTCCCTGAGGTATCGAAGATGGCAAATGTACTCCCAGTTTTTAAAAAGGGAGACAAACATGAGGCACTGAACTACAGACCTGTATCACTAACGTGTATAGTATGCAAAGTCATGGAGAAGATCATCAGGATAAGAGTGGTGAAGCACCTGGAAAGAAACAAGTGTATAATTGACAACCAGCACGGTTTCAGGGAAGAAAAATCCTGTGTCACAAACCTACTGGAGTTTTATGACAAGGTGACAGAAGTAAGACAATAGAGAGAGGGGTGGATCGACTGCATTTTTTTGGACTACAAGAAGGCCTTCGACACTGTTCCTCACAAGAGGTTACTGCAAAAGCTAGAGGATCAGGCACACATAACAGGAAAGGCACTGCAATGGATAAGAGAATACCTGACAGGGAGGCAACAACGAGTCATGGTACGTGACGAGGTGTCAGAGTGGGCGCCTGTGACAAGCGGGGTTCCACAGGGGTCGGTCCTAGGACCTGTGCTGTTTTTGGTATATGTAAATGACATAACGGAAGGGATAGACTCAGAAGTGTCCTTGTTTGCAGATGATGTGAAGTTAGTGAGAAAAATCAAATCGGATGAGGATCAGGCAGGGCTAAAAAAGAGACCTGGACAGGCTACAAGCCTGGTCCAGCAATGGCTCCTTAGTTTAACCCTGCCAAATGCCAAAAAGTAAG
>NC_069403.1:107618860-107636058 GCF_026875155.1 Cherax quadricarinatus | reverse complement strand
GGGGGAAAAAAGCCCAAAAAAACCCGAAGTGCGCAGTGTTGAAGTGTTGACATCCGGGGGCCCACGGATGAAGACCTGGAAACATAAACCACACCTGACTATGACCACAATTCACCACACACCTCACTATGACCACACCTCACTACAACCACACCTCAGCATGATCCACACCTGGGAGTTCATCTGAGGGGACACAGGTGGACTTCTGGACACACGGAACTAGGGAAAACACCAAAACGTCCGGGAGTTGGAAGTGTGGAAGGGTTGACATCCGGGGGCCCACGGATGGAGACCTGGAAACATAAACCACACCTGACTATGACAACACCTATGACCACAATTCACCTCACTACAACCACACCTCACTATGACCACACCTCACTACAACCACACCTCAAGCATGATCCACACCTGAGAGTTCATCTGAGGGGACACAGATGGACTTCTGGACACACGGAACTAAGGAAAGCACCAAAATAACCGGAAGTTGGAAGTGTGGAAGGGTTGACATCCGGGGGCCCACGGATGGAGACCTGGAAACATAAACCACACCTGACTATAACAACACCTATGACCACACCTAAATATGACCATACCTAACTATGACCTCACATGACTATGACCACACCTCACTATAACCTCTCCTCACCTATGACCACATCTAACTATGACCACAGCTAACTATGACCACAGCTAACTATGACTACACCTCACTGTAACCTTACCTAACTATGATCCCTCCTCACTATAACCTCACCTAACTATGACCACATCTAACTATGACCACAGCTAACTATAACTACACCCTCACTATAACCTTACCTAACTATGTTTCACACCTCACTATGACCTCACCAAAACTATGACATCCCTCACCTATGACCACATCTACTACCTCACCTCACTATGACCACACCTTTCCATGATTCACACCTAAGAGTTTATCTCAGGGGACACATGGACTTCTGGACACACGGGACTAGGGAAAGGACCAAAATAACCGGACTGGGAAGTGTGGAAGGGTTGACATCCGGGGGCCCACGGATGGAGACCTGGAAACATAAACCACACCTATAACCATAACTGTCTATGACCTCACCTAACTATGACCACACCCAACTATGATCACACCTCACCTATAACTACATCCAGTGCTAAGTTCTGAAGCTCGGGAATGTTCATAACCCTAGCACTAATTAACTAAATAATGTAGAATTTAGCCGTACATAATGCAAAAAGGATTTTGGGGTTATTGTAAGCAGCAATCTTGAAACATGACAGCAGTGCCTAAGCAAGTAGATTATATCAAGATTTATATCAAGATTACGCAGCTCCCTTAAATTACATTCACTTGTAAGGTGAAGAATGAGGGAAGACATGATCGAAGTGTATAAGTGGAAGTTGGTTATTAACAAAGGCTATGTATATGAGGTGTTGAGTATATCTCTCCAAGAGAGAACTCACAATAATTGATTTCAATTAGACAAGTTTAGATTTAGAAAGTATATAGGAATATTTTTGGAACAGTCTGCTGAAATCGTTTTTTTGGACTTTATCGACTATGACCACATCTCACTTAACTATGACCACCCCTCACCTATGACAACATCTACGACCACACCTCAGTATGACCTCACCTCACAATAATCACTCTTCACCATGATTCATACCTGGGAGTTCATCTGAGGGGACACAGATGGACTTCTGGAGACAGGGAACAAGAGAAAACACCAAAACAACTATGGAAGGGTTGACATCCGGGGGCATAAGGATGGAAACAGCAACAAACGAAATGTCTTTTGTAACAATTCCCTTTTTTTCTGTTTATTCAACGTTTGCAAAATTACGTTGATGCACACATTCCCTTCCTTTTTCTAAATAATTATATTGACTCAAAATTTCCAAAAGTTTCACTTAACATTTCGCAGGAAACATTACTCGGTTTTTATTCTCTTGTATATTGTTCTGCTGGATGTTAGCAAGTCTGGCAACAAACGCGATGTCTTATATTTTGTCTTTTCCATCACTCTGTCAGTCACAATTTTGACATATTCATTGCTTGGTATAACCAGCAGGCAATGGACAAGCACTAATATTTTATTTAAATTAAATTTTTTTTTTAATTTTCTGTAACACTGTGTCCAGCAGTTGTGAACTGTACCAGAAACAAAGTCAGGGACAAAGACAGTTGTGAACTGTACCAGAAACAAAGTCAGGGACAAAGACAGTTGTGAACTGTACCAGAAACAAAGGCAGGGACAAAGACAGTTGTGAACTGTACCAGAAATAAAGTCAGGGACAAAGACAGTTGTGAACTGTACCAGAAACAAAGTCAGGGACAAAGACAGTTGTGAACTGTACCAGAAACAAAGTCAGGGACAAAGACAGTTGTGAACTGTACCAGAAACAAAGTCAGGGACAAAGTCCTCTAGTGTCTGTGAATCTACTGGAGTAGTATAGTTGTTTGGCTTTCTTTATTACTTTGGTGAGAACTGATGAATAGTGTTTAAGAATATCTGTGTATTAAGCCCTGTGTATATTGCTTTTCATATTGGTGTTTCTTGTCAATGGATTTCAGAATGGTGCTGGTTAGCCATGGGCAACCAAGCCGTTTGTTTGTGATCTGTTTCGTTTTTATAGGACAATGTTTGTTGTATAGTCTAAGTAATTTGTTAAGAAAAATGTCTGTCCAGTCATCAATAGCCTTGGAGAATTCTGTAGGCCAGTCAACAGTCTCTAGGTCAGCTGTGAACTTCCTTATTGAGGCCTCGTCATGGAGTCTAAATGAGACTTTGTTGTATTCAAGTGGTGGTTTACTAATGTTTGTCAGGAGAAAGGTAGGGTAGTGGTCTGTAGTGCTATCTGTGATTATCCCTGATTTAAGGGGGGCTAGTATATTGATCCATATGTGGTCTATTATGGTTGCACTTGTCTCAGTGAGCCTGGTTGGTTTAGTTATTGTTGGTATGAGAAGTGTGTTGTTCATATTGTTGATGAAATCAGTTACAGGCTGATCATCTATGCCAAGGTTGTTGAAGTCTCCAGCTAAGAGAAGGTGGTGCTTATTCATTTGTCTGTTTGTTATTAGTGACTTTAATTTCTCACTGAAATTTGGGATGTTTGTGTGAGGTATCCGGTAAATGGCACCGATTGTTATAGGCGTCTTAAGGTTTTTTACAGTAAAATTAGCAAAAATGTATTCCCCATATTCATCACTAAAGCAAGTGGTGCTAATACAAGATAACTGGTTAGAGTAATAGATTGCAATACCACCCCCAACTTGGTTTGGTCTTCAGTTGTGAATTGCTGTGTATCCTGGTAGAGGGTAGATATCTATTGTGTCCTGCTTAAGCCAGGTCTCAGTAAGAATAATGCAGGAGAAGGGTGTTTTTAGTGATTCAAGGAGTGCTAGGAGTTCATCACAGTGTTTGCTTAAGGACCTGATGTTGTAGTTAAGTACTGATAGAGTTTTAGCATTGTTTAGGATAGTGGTGGCTTGTGATGCTGTGTAATAAAGGCAGTTACTTTCCAATAGGTTTTGATTGGGTGTCAGATTATGGAGGTTTAGATCAGGGTCAACGTGATCAATCATCTTCTAGGTTTAAATTATGGTTATTTATATCCTGAGTTGTGTGTTGAGAACTACTACTGATATCTGTAGTGGTGGGAAGTTTGGACAAGTATATAGCTAGAGTATTTTGGTCATATAGAGTATAGTCACTACTACACATAATGAAGTTGATGTTATCTATGTGTTGTGCTGTAATGAACTAAAGTACAACTAGGTATAAACTAGTAATATAAAAATAAAAATTAAAAATAGAACAAGACTTTCACTTGTAATTGCACTAAGGTCTAATATAATGACTTTTGTGGAGTCTATGTTTTGAGCTAGAATGAGCTATAGTACAACTAGGTTTAATCTAATAATATAAAAATACACACCTAGCCAAGCACGTAAACAAACAAGAGAAAGTGCAAAGGTTTGCAGCAAGACTAGTCCCATAGCTAAGAGGTATGTCCTACGAGGAGACGTTAAGGGAAATCAACCTGATGACACTGGAGGACAGGAGAGATAGGGGGGACATGATAACGACATACAAAATACTGAGAGGAATTGACAAGGTGGACAAAGACAGGATGTTCCAGAGATGGGACACAGCAACAAGGGGACACAGTTGGAAGTTGAAAACACAGATGAATCACAGGGATGTTAGGAAGTACTTCTTCAGCCACAGAGTAGTCAGGAAGTGGAATAGTTTGGGAAGCGATGTAGTGGAGGCAGGATCCATACATAGCTTTAAGCAGAAGTATGATAAAGCTCACGGTTCAGGGAGAGTGACCTAGTAGCGACCAGTGAAGAAGCAGGGCAAGGAGCTTGGACTCGACCCCTGAAACCTCAACTAGGTGAGTACAACTAGGTGAGTACAGACACACACACACACACACACACACGTGGTAATGCTTTATTTACAGTTAGCAAAGTCACGGTATTTCTCCAGAATGGTCTGTAATATACCACTGTGAATAAAATACTTTGCCATTTCTTGAACATTTCTGAGTGAGTTGTCTCTAAATTCATTAATTTTATCGCACTCCAGTACATAATGACGCAGGGTGTGACAACAGTCCATCTGGCAAAGTTTACATTTCGTAAGGGTACTACTGCCCCTGCTAATGGAGGTAAGCGCATTCTTGTGGTTGGTGACTCTCAGGTAAGGTATATTAACCGTGCTTTTTGTAATAGGAATAAGAAGATGAGAGATAGAGTGTGCTTCCCTGGAGCTGGTGTTGGGGACATTGTCAACAGGCTGGATAATATGTCAGGTAATGGGAACAAGCCCATTATCTGTCTCAGTGCTGGTGGAAATGATATTGGGAAGGGTAGGAGAGAAGAGCTGCTAGATAAGTACAGGTCAGCTATAGATTTCATTAAGTCTAAGGGAGGGATCCCAATCATATGTAGCATCTTGCCTAGAAGGGGAGTAGGAAATGAATGGTTTTCTAGGGAAATTGGTGTAAATTGCTGGCTAGACGGATACTGCAAGGAACTTGCAATCCCATTCATTGACAACTGGAACAACTTTTATGGCAAACATGATATGTATGCAAGGGATGGGGTACATCTCTCTGGGGCTGGGGTGGTAGCACTTGCAGACTCGATTGAGAAGGCCATTGGTGAAATGCCTATGATTTTAAACTGATGGAAGATAGAGGTATGGGTGTGTGTGGGAAACAAGCAGGTTGCAACACTTGGGTTGGAAACAGTAAATGTATAAAAGGCATTCAGCATGAAGTTATAAATAAAGACAATAGATCAGGTCAGCAAACAAAGGGGGACAGCAGAGGGCAGCAAGGGACTAGCTCCCTTAAGGTTTACTATACTAATAGCAGGAGTGTAAGAAATAAGATAGATGAGCTAAGATTAATTGCAAGTGCAGGAAACATAGATATTATTGCTATAACAGAGACCTGGCTCAATCTGAAAGATAGAGATGCCCTCTGAATGTCACATACAAGGCTATAAATTATTCCACACTGACAGGGTCAACAGGAAAGGTGGTGGAGTAGCGATGTATGTCAGAGACAATTTAAATTGTTGTGTTAGACAAGATATTAAATTAGAAGCGTCAGCCACTGAATCTGTTTGGTTACAGCTTCTCGAGGGCCGAGAAAAACTAATTTTGGGTGTGATTTACAGGGCTCCAAATCTTGATAGGGAGTGCAGTAAACTTCTATGGGACGAAATTCGTAAGGCATCTACATACGAAAATGTTGTGCTAATGGGAGATTTCAACTATAGACAGATTGACTGGAGCAATTTGACAGGAAATTTAGAGTCAGGTGACTTTCTTGATACGATCCAGGATTGTTTTTTAAAACAGTTTGTGACAGAGCCAACTAGGAGGAAATGCCAGTAGGGAAACACTAATTAATAATCTTGAGGTTAATGATGAGCTTGGGGAAAGTGATCACAAATCACTCAGTTTTAATATATCATGGAATTCCCCTAATAATGGCAATCAAGTCTCCGTCCCTGACTTTCGCTTGGCTGATTTCATAGGACTGAAAAATTACTTAGGTGGGCTGAACTGGAATGACCTGACTAAGGGTCAGGTAGGTGGTGATGGCTGCCGTTATGATGCTTTCCAGGGCATAGTTCTAGCTGCTCAGTCAAATTATGTTCCAAATAGGGAAATCAGATCAAACAAAAATGATCCTAAATGGATGAACAATAGATTAAAGTATCTGATTGGTCAAAAGAGAGGCATATATAGGCAAATCAAAAGAGGAGAGGGGCAATTAAGAAATCGATATATTCAGTTAAAGAGAGAAATAAAAAAGGGAATTAGAAAAGCATAAAGAGATTATGAGGTTAAAGTTGCAAGAGAATCGAAGACTAACCCAAAAGGATTCTTTCAGGTATACAGAAGTAAGATCAGGGACAAGATAGGCCCACTCAAAAGTTCCTCGGGTCAGCTCACTGACAGTGATAAGGAAATGTGTAGAATTTTTAACACATACTTCCTCTCAGTTTTTACACAGGAGGATACCAGCGATATTCCAGTAATGATAAATTATGTAGAACAGGACGATAATAAAACTGTGCACTATTAGGGTCACAAGTGACATGGTCCTTAGGCAAATAGATAAATTAAAACCTAACAAACCCCCAGGCCCTGATGAACTGTATGCAAGGGTTCTAAAGGAATGTAAAGAGGAGCTTAGCACACCTTTGGCTAATCTTTTCAACATATCACTACAAACTGGCATGGTGCCAGATAAGTGGAAAATGGCAAATGTGATACCTATTTTCAAAACAGGTGACAGGTCCTTAGCTTCGAACTATAGACCAATAAGCCTAACCTCCATAGTGGGAAAATTTATGGAATCAATAATTGCCGAGGCAGTTCGTAGCCACCTTGAAAAGCATAAATTAATCAACGAATCTCAGCATGGTTTTACAAAGGGGCGTTCCTGCCTTACGAATTTATTAACTTTTTTCACTAAGGTATTTGAGGAGGTAGATCATGGTAATGAATATGATATTGTGTATATGGACTTCAGTAAGGCTTTTGACAGGGTCCCACATCAGAGACTATTGAGGAAAATTAAAGCACATGGAATAGGAGGAGAAATTTTTTCCTGGATAGAGGCATGGTTGACAAATAGGCAGCAGAGAGTTTGCATAAATAGGGAGAAATCAGAGTGGGGAAGCGTCACGAGCGGTGTTCCACAGGGGTCAGTGTTGGGCCCCCTGCTGTTCACAATCTACATAAACGACATAGATGAGGGCATAAAGAGCGACATCGGCAAGTTTGTCGATGACACCAAAATAGGCCGTCGAATTCATTCTGACGAGGACATTCGAGCACTCCAGGAAGATTTGAATAGACTGATGCAGTGGTCGGAGAAGTGGCAGATGCAGTTTAATATAGACAAATGCAAAGTTCTAAATGTTGGACAGGACAATAACCATGCCACATATAAACTAAATAATGTAGATCATAATATTACGGATTGCGAAAAAGATTTAGGAGTTCTGGTTAGCAGTAATCTGAAACCAAGACAACAGTGCATAAGTGTTCGCAATAAAGCTAATAGAATCCTTGGCTTCATATCAAGAAGCATAAATAATAGGAGTCCTCAGGTTGTTCTTCAACTCTATAAAACCTTGGTTAGGCCTCATTTAGATTATGCTGCACAGTTTTGGTCACCGTATTACAGAATGGATATAAATTCTCTGGAAAATGTACAAAGGAGGATGACAAAGTTGATCCCATGTATCAGAAACCTTCCCTATGAGGATAGACTAAGGGCCCTGAAACTGCACTCTCTAGAAAGACGTAGAATTAGGGGGGATATGATTGAGGTGTATAAATGGAAGACAGGAATAAATAAAGGGGATGTAAATAGTGTGCTGAAAATATCTAGCCTAGACAGGACTCGCAGCAATGGTTTTAAGTTGGAAAAATTCAGATTCAGGAAGGATATAGGAAAGTACTGGTTTGGTAATAGAGTTGTGAATGAGTGGAACAAACTCCCAAGTACCGTTATAGAGGCCAGAACGTTGTGTAGCTTTAAAAATAGGTTGGATAAATACATGAGTAGATGTGGGTGGGTGTGAGTTAGATCTGATAGCTTGTGCTACCAGGTCGGTTGCCGTGTTCCTCCCTTAAGTCAATGTGACCTGACCTGACTAGGTTGGGTGTATAAATGGAAGACAGGAATAAATAAAGGGGGATGTAAATAGTGTGCTGAAAATATCTAGCCTAGACAGGACTCGCAGCAATGGTTTTAAGTTGGAAAAATTCAGATTCAGGAAGGATATAGGAAAGTACTGGTTTGGTAATAGAGTTGTGGATGAGTGGAACAAACTCCCAAGTACCATTATAGAGGCCAGAACGTTGTGTAGCTTTAAAAATAGGTTGGATAAATACATGAGTAGATGTGGGTGGGTGTGAGTTAGACCTGATAGCTTGTGCTACCAGGTCGGTTGCCGTGTTTCCTCCCTTAAGTCAATGTGACCTGACCCGACTAGGTTGGGTGCATTGGCTTAAGCCGGTAGGAGACTTGGACCTGCCTCGCATGGGCCAGTAGGCCTTCTGCAGTGTTCCTTCGTTCTTATGTTCTTATGTTTGGTTTACATCTGGTGAAGGTGATTTAACCTGCCAAAGTTACTTGTGACCCAGCCGGAGCCGGGCGGTAGTGATATCCAAGAGTCTGCTTATTTTGTTGGATGCACTATAGATATGTTGCTCCTCCTGCATGATGGAATGATGATAGATGGACTGACTTGTGTCAGTCTCCCTAAGTCTTAAATCAATAAAGTTCAAATGAAGTTCTTTTCGTATTATTCTCAAACTGCTAACTGACAACCCAAGATTGTGATCTACTCCCTTTTTGAAAGCATACAGCTTAGCCAATTCATCAGTTCTATCATGCATCTGAAGACCAATGTGAGATGGAATCCACAACATGTGCACTCTGACTCCACTGTCCACAATCCTGCCATAGCTGTGTCTGACACAAGCATGCCACAATTTATACCTAATGAGCTGAGAGCATTTATGGATGACAGAGAATCAGTTACAGTTAAAGTGCCAACCTTAGATACATGGACGCATTTGAGTGCAAGGAGTATGGCAAACAGTTCTGTCGGAAGGGTAGAGGCCCAGTTACTGATGCGTGCTCCAATTTCTTTATGAGAGCCATCACTCTGTACGACAACAGCAGCACTACCAGCTTCACCAGTGGTTTGGTGTACGGAATCATCAACGTAAATAATTTGTGAGTGTTCTGTGTGACTGAGTTATTAATACAGCTTAAGGCATCCTCTTTGGCTCCAAGACGAAGCTTTGGTTGTGATTTAAGAAGTGTTTTCGATGGAAATGGAGGAATGGTAGTTTGGAATGGTGTAATATCCCATGGAGCGGGGAAGTGCCTCTGTTGCCTTACTTGACATACATCATCTAGCTGGTTCATGAGGACGTTGATACCAGTTTTTTTCCGATCCATCTGGAAGGATGTTCACAAGTGCTGAGGAGAGTTTGGAGGGCTTCTTTGCAGGGGTTAGAATTTGATATTTCTTTCAGTAACATGATCTCTGATGCTTGGAATACCAAGTTCTTTCCGCATATTCAAAATTTTGGCAGTACGAGGGCATCCTAGGATGATCCTCATTGCTTCGTTCTGCACTTTTTCCAGCCCTCCACGTTTCCAGTCAGACACAAGAGCAAGTAGTGGCGCAGCATAATCAGCCAATACACAAACAACCCGCACATAAAAGAGAAGAGCTTACGACGACGTTTCCGTCCGACTTGGACCATTTACAAAGTCACACTAACCAGAAGCAGAGCAGGACGGGTATATATAGGCGGGAAGTGGTAGTGGAAGTAGTAGTAGTAGTAATAGTAGTAGTGGTAGAAGTAGTAGCGGAGGTGGAAGGAAGTAGTAGTGGGAAAGTAAGTAGGAGGAGCAGTCAAATACTAAGGAAGGGAGCACTGCAAGGGAGCTAGGTGCCCACTGAGGAAGAGCGAGAACACAGAGGTGCGGGGGGGGTAAATAATAAAATAAATGAAGAAGGAGCAGAAACAAGGCAGAAGAAAGAAAGACAACCCAGAAGAGAAAAAGGAAAGAAGAAAGAGGAAAGGGGAAGAGGGAGAAGAAGAAATAGGAGAAATCAGGTTAAGTCACAGGTGTTCTGAAGTTTGGAGCATTTTACGATGTAGTGGGAGAGGAAGGCATCTACAGAGACGAAGTCAGGACTAAGATTCATACAAGGAAAGTTGTGTATAAGGGAGGATTCGACCAGACGGCGACTGTTAAAGTTGGAAGTAGGGAAGACAGTCTAAGCGGAAGACCAGTCAATAGGATGGCTGTGATCTCTGACGTGACAGGAAAGAGCATTGTTAGTGTCGGCAAGCCTAACACTATTTTTGTGCTCCCTGAGTCTGTCAGAAAGAGATCGACCAGTTTCTAAAAAGGATTGAAGAGGACAGGAGGAGCAAGAAATAGAGTAGATACCAAGAGCATCTGTCGAGGAAGGAGAGGTATGAACGAGATTAGTGCGACGAGTGTTAGTCTGGCGGAAAGTAAGCTTGATGTCTAAGGAACGGAGAGAGTTGTTGAGATTAGAAAGACCGGAAATGTAGGGAAGGCAGAGGACAGAAGAGTTCCCAGGAGTAGAGAGTTTGGGAAAGAAGAAATTACGTTTAGCACGTTAGAAGGCAGAGTCTATGAAATGGGAAGGGTAGCCAAGACGGGAAAACAAACTATGAAGAGTGGAAAATTCTGCTGGAAGGAGCTGAGGATCACAGATTCGGAGGGCACGGAGAAAGAGGGAGATAAGAACACTTTTCTTGGTAGGGGAAGCATGATAGGAAAAGTAGTGAATGTACATGCCACTGTGCATAGGTTTGCAGTAAACGGAAAAGGAAAAACCTGTATCTGAGCAGTGGACATGTACATCAAGGAAACGAAGCAAAGAACTAGATTCCCATTCAGCTTTAAACTTAATGGAAGGGGAAAGATTATTAAGAGCTTCAAGAAAAGGTTGGAAGCGACTAGAGTCATGAGGCCACAGAGCAAAGATGGCATCAACATAGCGGAGCCAGAGTGAAGGGCGAACATCGATAGTAGGAAGAAGAAGTCTCGAAGTATTCCATGTGAAGATTAGCAAGGACAGGAGAGAGAGGAGAGCCCATAGCCACACCGAAAGTTTGAGAATAACATTGCCCTTGGAAGGAAAAGGAATTAGAGTTCACACAGAGGTGGATAAGATCAAGAAAGACATCAATAGGTATTGGGAGATGAAGAAACCCTTCATGGGCCTTCTATCTAAGAAGATCAAGGACATCATCAAGAGGGACATTGGTGAAGAGGGACTCAACGTCAAGACTAAGCATCTTACAGGTCGGGAGAGAGCGAATCCATTCAATGAAGTCTTGAGAGTGACGGAGGTGGGCAGGAGAAAAAGTATCAAGAAAGGGAGTGAGAGTTTTGACCAGAAAAGAAGCAAGAGAATAAGAGACAGAACCTCTAGAAGATATGATAGGACGAAGAGGAATATCAGGTTTATGAGTTTTGGGAAGGCCATAGAAATAGGGAAGAGAGGGACAGATGACAGAGGTAGGAGAGAGAGTCCTTAGTTTTTTGTTGAAAGTTCTCTTGTTGCGATCAAGAGGGTTGGAAACGAGGGGAGTGTAGGTACGTGAGCCATAGAGCAAGACAACAGCTTTACGGAGGTAATCCTCGCGATCAAGGATAACTTCCGAATTACCTTTGTCAGAAGATAGTATGACAATGTTAGTGTTAGATTTAAGAGAAGAAAGGGCAAGTTGCTAACGGCGCGGAAGATGGTGATTCTTAGAAAACAGACTAACAAGAGCAGGAAGAAGAGCGCCACGAAAAGTGGACAAGTCAGGAAGATTACGGGAGCAAGACTGACGAAAGGAATCATAAGAGCTAATCAGGGCAATACCAGCGCGAGGGGAAGGCGAAGTGGCAAAGGAATGACCAAAACCAAGAAGTTCAAGGTCATATTGAGAGTGTGAGACAGAAGACAGGTTAGTAACATAGTCAGTGAGGGAGAATTTAGACCAAGGGCTAGCTGAGATGAGACGTTGAAGTTTATTCTGTAGTTTAGAAGAATGAATTTGTGTATTCAGGCGAGCAGTGTCAAAGGCAATGGTAGAGAGAAGGTTACAGAGATCCTGTGGTAGAGCCGCAAAGAGAGCACGTTGACGCTGATGGAAAGTAAAGGTGTCTTCAACCTGAGACTTAATAGAAAGAATGAGCTGTTGAGGTAGGACACGGGCATGATCAGGAAAGGGAGTGCCCAGTGGGTTGAGTTTCAGGAAATGGGAGAAGGAAGGGGCAGAACTTTTTCAGCAAGTCAGTCACGTAGGAAGCGAAGCTGATGTTTACGACGCCAGGTAGCAATAAGAGCAGCCTTATAAGATCGAAAGAGGGGTTTAAAAGAAGGAAGAACATTAAAAAAGTTGGAAAGAATATGACACTTAACTGTTGGGTCCATATTGCTCTTATTGCTACCCGGCGTCGTAAGAATCAGTTTCGCTTCTTACGTGACTGTCTTGCTGAACAATTTCTGCCCCTTCCTTCTCCCATTTCCTGAAACCCAACCCACTGGGCACTCCCTTTCCTGATCATGCCGTGTCCTACCTCAACAGCTCATTCTTTCTATTAAGTCTCAGGTTGAAGACACCTTTAATTTCCGTCAGCGTCAACGTGCTCTCTTTGCGGCTCTTCCACAGGATCTCTGTAACCTTCTCTCTACCATTGCCTTTGACACTGCTCGCCTGAATACACAAATTCATTCTTCTAAACTACAGAATAAACTTCAACGTCTCATATCAGCTAGCCCTTGGACTAAATTCTCCCTCACTGTGTTACTAACCTGTCTTCTGTCTCACTCTCTCAATATGACCTTGAACTTCTTGGTTTTGGCCTTTCCTTTGCCACTTCGCCTTCCCCTCGCGCTAGTATTGCCCTGATTAGCTCTTTTGATTCCTTTCGTCAATCTCGCTCCCGTAATCTTCCAGACTTGTCCATTTTTCGTGGCGCTCTCCTTCCTTCTCTTGATAGTCTGTTTTCTAAGAATCACCATCTTCCGCGCCGTTAACAACTTGCCCTTTCTTCTCTTAAATCTAACACTAACATTGTCATACTATCTTCTGACAAAGGTAATTCGGTAGTTATCCTTGATCGCGAGGATTACCTCCGTAAAGCTGTTGTCTTGCTCTCTGACTCACGTACCTACACTCCTCTCGTTTCCAACCCTCTTGATCGCATCAAGAGAACTTTCTACAAGAAACTAAGGACTCTCTCCAACCTCTGCCCTCCTGACTTTCACCTTGTTCAACGGTTTCGTGTCATCTGTCTCTCTCTTCCCTATTTCTATGGCCTTCCCGAAACTCATAAACCTGATATTCCTTCGGCCCTCACTCCCTTTCTTGGTACTTTTTCTCCTGCCCACCTCCGTCACTCTCAAGACTTCATTGAACGGGTTCTCTCTCTCCCAACCTGTAAGATGCTTAGTCTTGACGTTGAGTCCCTCTTCACCAATGTCCCTCTTGATGATGTCCTTGATTTTCTTAGAGAGAAGGCCCATGAAGGGATTCTTCATCTCCCTATACCTATTGATGTCTTTCTTGATCTTATCCACCTCTGTGTGGACTCTAATTCCTTTTCCTTCCAAGGGAAATATTATTCTCAAACCTTCGGTGTCGCTATGGACTCTCCTCTCTCTCCTGTCCTTGCTAATCTTTACATGGAATACATCGAGACTGTTCTTCTTCCTACCATCGATGTTCGCCCTTCACTCTGGCTCCGCTATGTTGATGATATCTTTGCTCTGTGGCCTCGTGACTAGTCGCTTCCAACCTTTTCTTGAAGCTCTTAATAATCTTGCCCCTTCCATTAAGTTTAAAGCTGAATGGAAATCTAATTCCTTGCTTCCTTTCCTTGATGTACATGTCCACTGCTCAGATACAGGTTTTTCCTTTTCCGTTTACCGCAAACCTATGAACAGTGGCATGTACATTCACTACTTTTCCTATCATGCTTCCCCTAATAAGAAAAGTGTTCTTATCTCCCTCTTTCTCCGTGCCCTCTGAATCTGTGATCCTCAGTTCCTTCCAGCAGAACTTTCCAGTCATCATAATTCGTTTTCCCGTCTTGGCTACCCTTCCCATTTCATAGACTCTGCCCTCTCACGTGCTAAACGTAATTTCTTCTTTCCCAAACTCTCTACTCCTGGGAACTCTTCTGTCCTCTGCCTTCCCTACATTTCCGGTCTTTCTAATCTCAGCAACTCTCTCCGTTCCTTAGACATCAAGCTTACTTTCCGCCAGACTAACACTCGTCGCACTAATCTCGTTCATACCTCTCCTTCCTCGACAGATGCTCCTGGTGTCTACTCTATTTCTTGCTCCTCCTGTCCTCTTCAATCCTTTTTAGAAACTGGTCGATCTCTTTCTGACAGACTCAGGGAGCACAAAAATAGTGTTAGGCTTGCCGACACTGACAATGCTCTTTTCTGTCACGTCAGAGATCACAGCCATCCTATTGACTGGTCTTGTGCTTAGACTGTCTTCCCTACTTCCAACTTTAACAGTCGCCGTCTGGTCGAATTCTCCCTTATACACAACTTTCCTTGTATGAATCTTAGTCCTGACTTCGTCTCTGTAGATGCCTTCCTCTCCCACTACATTGTAAAATGCTCCAAACTTCAGAACACCCGTGACTTAACCTGATTTCTCCTATTTCTTCTTCTCCCTCTTCCACTTTCCTCTTTCGCTTCTCTCTTTTGAGTTGTCTTTCTTTCCTCTGCCTTGTTTCTGTTCTTTCTTCATTTATTTTATTATCATCCCCCCTACCTCTGTGTTCTTGCTCTTCCTCAGTGGGCACCTAGCTCCCTTGCAGTGCTCCCTTCCTTAGTATTTGACTGGCTCCTACTTACTTCCCCACTAATACTTCCTTCCACCTCCGCTACTACTTCTACCACTACTACTACTACTACTACTACTACTACTTCCACTACCACTTCCAGCCTATATATACCCGTCCTGCTCTACTTCTAGTTAGTGGGACTTTGTAAATGGTCCAAGTCGGACCGAAACGTCGTCGTAAGCTCCTCTCTTTTGCGTGCGGGTTATTTGTGAATCGTTCCAGTCACGGTATTGTGCCTTGTTTTTGTTATAATCAACCAATGATCTAATATATGCAAGACATATCATTTTCACAATTTTAACATTAGCACCATACCTGTGATGAAAATCTGTCACAACTCTAAGTGCTCTCAACCTTTCTTTGTATTGGCGAAAAAGTCTCTTTACAAGAGGTCCAGTATGGGCCTAAAAGCCTAGATACCAGTATTGCTTACATTTTCTAGAAGAGACCCGTCATGCAAATGGATCTGGCGAACTGTGCCTCTCTGCCGAGGGGACGACCCTGTTGAGTATCTTTGTTTTATCAGTAGAGATAATCAACCCAGGTCCTGACACGAGGCTAGTCCCTGATTAAGAATGTTTTGGGTGTTGGATAATCCGTTGGGGTAAATCATTATATCATCAGCATAATAATTAAATTAATGATGGGGCTGGTTAGGCATAGCTTTAAGCAAAGCATTAATTACAATATTGAATAGGGTGGGATTTCTATGTCCCTGGAACAACACAGAGGGACTTCTATTTGGATAGGTAGCCCTTAATCCAGGGGAAAAAGCCATCCTCCAACATCCATTTCGGCAAATTCACTAATGATTACATGTCGGTTGGGCTATATCAAAAGCAGATTTAAGGTCAAGGAAGATAGTGTATAAGCTGACAGTGTGCAGAGTGAGAAAAGGGAGTTATGCAATGATGCACACTCCTTCCATGCATGAAACCATGAAACGGGGAGACAAAACTTGCCTAATTCTGTGCATGAGACGATTAAAAATCAATCCTTTCGAATGTTTTACACAAGCAGCTAGTAAAAAATATTGGGCGAAATGAGTTTTGTTGATTGGGCTTTGAATGGGAATAATGAGGCTGTTGGTCTAAGATTTAGGGAGCTCCCCAGTTACATAGCTCGTGTTATATAATTCAAGTAAAGAATTACCTGGTACTCGACACAGCAATCTGAGTATGTTGTAAGTAATACCATCCTCGCCAGACGACGCGTCAAGTTCAAAATTAGTGAAAGGAAAGTTACAGTCATTTTCCTTGCTGAGCATAAGATAAGATAAGATAAGATAAGATAGGATTTCGTTCGGATTTTTAACCCCGGAGGGTTAGCCACCCAGGATAACCCAAGAAAGTCAGTGCGTCATCGAGGACTGTCTAACTTATTTCCATTGGGGTCCTTAATCTTGTCCCCCAGGATGCGACCCACACCAGTCGACTAACACCCAGGTACCTATTTGCTGCTAGGTGAACAGGACAACAGGTGTAAGGAAACGTGTCGAAATGTTTCCACCCGCCGGGAATCGAACCCGGGCCCTCCGCGTGTGAAGCGGGAGCTTTAGCCACCAGGCCACCGGGCCACCTGAAGCAAATCAGTCTCTCCCTTGCATCATATCTGTTCATTAATTTCGCCTGTGTGATACTGGTAAGATTATCATAGCTAGATGTGGCATCCCAAGCACTTGACAGGTGTGGAATAGTAGGAAGGTTACTGAAAGCGGTGAAGAGCTTTTATGAGGATAGTGAGGCTCAGGTTAGAGTATGTACGAGAGAGGGAAATTATTTCCCAGTAAAAGCAGGCTTTGGGCAGGGATGGGTGATGCCACCATTGTTGTTCAATATATGTATAGATGTGGTTGTAAGAATGCGTGGATGTTGGCATGAGGTGTGGGGTTAAAAGAAAAAGAATCTAACACAAAATGGAAGGTGTCACAGTTGCTCTTTCCTGATGACACTCTGCTTTTGGGAGATTTTGAAGAGAAGTTACAGAGGTTGGTTGATGATTTTGGTAGGGTATTTAAAAAAAGGAAATTAAAAGTGAATATAGGAAAGAGTAAGGAAATGAGGATAACAAAAATTTTAGATAACGAAAGACTGAATATCAAATTGGATGGAGAATATGAAGGAGGTGAATGTATTCAGAATGTGTCAGCAGACTGGTCTATGAAAGGTAAGGTGAATCATAGAATTAAAAGAGGGGGGAAAAAATGTGGTGGTGACTGGGAGTTG
>NC_069403.1:107559812-107618360 GCF_026875155.1 Cherax quadricarinatus | reverse complement strand
GGTCATATATACTTCCTGTCTTAACAAATCACTAAATGAGTTAAATAGAAAATTAGATTTTATGGCTATTAACTACTCAGTGTTGGTAACAAGCACTGTTTGTAAGTAGAGACAAGCACTGCTCATCTACATGATGTTTTAAGTGATTAAAATTTCCGTTTCATTTTAACTGCAATTAACTTAGACAATTATATCAAATTTAAAAATTAGTTGGATAATTTCAATACATTCATGTATGTAGGTATAATGACTGCATGAATATAATTCATAATGTATTAAATATAAATATAATTAGTTATTAATATTATACTTAGAGAAATAATAGTAATTTCATTTCATAATTACATTAATACTTTTATTAATTTTGTTATTTATTATTTGTCTAATAGATTAAACTTAATTTCCGTTCCTTATAATTTTATTTTTATTTAGCATAAGATTTATAAGAATTATATTCCGTATTGTGTGGTTGTCCTAACTAACCTCAGAGTAGTTGTTGTACTTCCAACAACTACACTGAGAAACTTACAACTGTCCTCCTGGAGCTACTTACAACTTCCTCCTGGAGCTACTTACAACTTCCTCCTGGAGCTACTTACAACTTCCTCCTGGAGTTACTTACAACTTCCTCCTGGAGCTACTTACAACTTCCTCCTGGAGCTACTTACAACTTCCTCCTGGAGCTACTTACAACTTCCTCCTGGAGCTACTTACAACTTCCTCCTGGAACTCACACTGCTCCTCGAGTACTCTATCTGTAAAGAAATATTTCCTGCATTCATTTTTTTTCACTGACTCTTTTGCAACTTAAGCAAAGTTAGTACGATTTTCGAGGATGTATTATAGGTTAAATGATATTCATTAATGTAAGTTTATGTGAGACATTAACAAGGAGATGTGTTGGCGAGGCTGTAAGATCATCTGATAAAATTATTTTTGTCACTAGATCAGGTCTCCTGAGTTGGTAGATTTTTTGGAGATTTTTTATTTTGTGTTTGTGATAGTCCATGTTTTTCTGCCATTAAAGACATATCTCACTTCTGAAGTCTTTTAAATACTGTAGAAATGTTTTTTTTTTTTGATAGGGTACATAATATTGTTTTCGAATCTGTTGGAAAGCCATATTTAATATTAAAGTGTCTATTGAAGTTACGACTTTAACACTTTAGAAGAATACTTTTGAAAAGACTGCAGTTACTAAACATATAGTGACTTAACTCCTGCTGGAAGGAAACCCCGGAAATTGTCGTTGCTAATAAACACATAGTGACTTCTCTCCTGCTGGAAGGAAACATCTAAAAGTGCCGTTGCTACTGAACCCATAATGACCTCAGACTTGCTTGGAAGACATATTAAAAATTTCTCAGATACTAAAGTTACGTCTGTATAATTGGTTCCAGCTTTTCATTGCATTTTCTCGCTTGCAAAGTAACTAAAATGACTAAAATGATTATTCTTCGCAAATCAAACTTTGGTAAGAGCCGATGTCTGTGAAACAAATCAAACAAAGCCGTACATACTGGTAGATAGAATTGTAAATATATTTATGAAGAACATTAATTAACAATAGTTAAATATACAAAGGAAATGCTTTGTTGCAAATTACAAGATTTTTGTTGCTAGGGTTTCAAATGTATATTATAGCAAGATATCATTGCAAAATGCAATAAAATTGGAGAGAAAACAATAAGACGAATTTGCCTGGTTACAGGAGTGACTGCTGAAATAATTTTAGTCAGCAGGTGGAGACTACCATGAGGGTTGACTTTGTTACCCGAGAGTTACTGAATTTTGGTGTGGATTGTGGGAAGTGTTATTTGTATTAAATGTTCTGTAAGGAGAGATAAGTGCAGATAAGGAAAATGGATCCTGGGAGATGTTAAGTGAATGTGTTGAGAATGTTGAGTCGTGGAAGATAACTGCTTGGGATGAGATGAATGCCAGTGTGGGAGGCACTGCTGTGGGAGGCACTGCTGTGGGAGGTGCAGTGGGAAAGTTTGAAGTGCTTGATGTAAATAACAGTGTGGGACCTTTACCTCACCTCAAGCGAAAGGAGCACCTTATGAACTGTTATATTAAAATTAATTAAAGTTAGAAATAAATTAAACGGAAATATATAGTAAAAGTTGTAAGGGAATATGACTGATGATAATGTATTACAAGTATACTGGTTGTATATTGGTTGTATATACAACTATCTGATTGTTATTCATTACATAATCCCCCACACAGCAAGTAGAGGCAATAAAAAATTGTGTAAGCACGAGGGTCCCAGCGGTGGGTCTGACAGTAGTGTTGCGTGTACCATGGTGGTCCCAGCGGTGGGTCTGACAGTAGTGTTGCGTGTACCATGGTGGTCCCAGCGGTGGGGTCTGACAGTAGTGTTGCGTGTACCATGGTGGTCCCAGCGGTGGGTCTGACAGTAGTGTTGCGTGTACCATGGTGGTCCCAGCGGTGGGTCTGACAGTAGTGTTGCGTGTACCATGGTGGTCCCAGCGGTGGGTCTGACATTTAGTGTTGTGTGTACCATGGTGGTCCCAGCGGTGGGTCTGACTAGTAGTGTTGCGGGTACCATGGTGGTCCCAGCGGTGGGTCTGACAGTAGTGTTGTGTGTACCATGGTGGTCCCAGCGGTGGGTCTGACAGTATTTGTTGCGTGTACCATGGTGGGTCCCAGCGGTGGGTCTGACAGTAGTGTTGCGTGTACCATGGTGGTCCCAGCGGTGGGTTGACAGTAGTGTTGCGTGTACCATGGTGGTCCCAGCGGTGGGTCTGACAGTAGTGTTGCGTGTACCATGGTGGTCCCAGCGGTGGGTTTGACAGTAGTGTTGTGTGTACCATGGTGGTCCCAGCGGTGGGTCTGACAGTAGTGTTGCGTGTACCATGGTGGTCCCAGCGGTGGGTCTGACAGTAGTGTTGCGTGTACCATGGTGGTCCCAGCGGTGGGTCTCACAGTAGTGTTGCGTGTACCATGGTGGTCCCAGCGGTGGGTCTGACAGTAGTGTTGCGTGTACCATGGTGGTCCCAGCGGTGGGTCTCACAGTAGTGTTGCGTGTACCATGGTGGTCCCAGCGGTGGGTCTGACAGTAGTGTTGTGTGTACCATGGTGGTCCCAGCAGTGGGTCTGACAGTAGTGTTGTGTGTACCATGGTGGTCCCAGCGGTGGGTCTGACAGTAGTGTTGTGTGTACCATGGTGGTCCCAGCGGTGGGTCTGACAGTAGTGTTGCGTGTACCATGGTGGTCCCAGCGGTGGGTCTCACAGTAGTGTTGCGTGTACCATGGTGGTCCCAGCGGTGGTCTGACAGTAGTGTTGCGTGTACCATGGTGGTCCCAGCGGTGGGTCTCACAGTAGTGTTGCGTGTACCATGGTGGTCCCAGCGGTGGGTCGGACAGTAGTGTTGTGTGTACCATGGTGGTCCCAGCAGTGGGTCTGACAGTAGTGTTGTGTGTACCATGGTGGTCCCAGCGGTGGGTCTGACAGTAGTGTTGTGTGTACCATGGTGGTCCCAGCGGTGGGTCTGACAGTAGTGTTGCGTGTACCATGGTGGTCCCAGCGGTGGGTCTGACAGTAGTGTTGTGTGTACCATGGTGGTCCCAGCGGTGGGTCTGACAGTAGTGTTGTGTGTACCATGGTGGTCCCAGCGGTGGGCCTGACAGTAGTGTTGTGTGTACCATGGTGGTCCCAGCGGTGGGTCTGACAGTAGTGTTGCGTGTACCATGGTGGTCCCAGCGGTGGGTCTGACAGTAGTGTTGCGTGTACCATGGTGGTCCCAGCGGTGGGTCTGACAGTAGTGTTGTGTGTACCATGGTGGTCCCAGCGGTGGGTCTGACAGTAGTGTTGTGTGTACCATGGTGGTCCCAGCGGTGGGTCTGACAGTAGTGTTGTGTGTACCATGGTGGTCCCAGCGGTGGGCCTGACAGTAGTGTTGTGTGTACCATGGTGGTCCCAGCGGTGGGTCTGACAGTAGTGTTGCGTGTACCATGGTGGTCCCAGCGGTGGGTCTGACAGTAGTGTTGTGTGTACCATGGTGGTCCCAGCGGTGGGTCTGACAGTAGTGTTGTGTGTACCATGGTGGTCCCAGCGGTGGGTCTGACAGTAGTGTTGTGTGTACCATGGTGGTCCCAGCGGTGGGCCTGACAGTAGTGTTGTGTGTACCATGGTGGTCCCAGCGGTGGTCTGACAGTAGTGTTGCGTGTACCATGGTGGTCCCAGCGGTGGGTCTGACAGTAGTGTTGCGTGTACCATGGTGGTCCCAGCGGTGGGTCTGACAGTAGTGTTGTGTGTACCATGGTGGTCCCAGCGGTGGGTCTGACAGTAGTGTTGTGTGTACCATGGTGGTCCCAGCGGTGGGTCTCACAGTAGTGTTGCGTGTACCATGGTGGTCCCAGCGGTGGGTCTGACAGTAGTTTTTGCGTGTACCATGGTGGTCCCAGCGGTGGGTCTGACAGTAGTGTTGTGTGTACCATGGTGGTCCCAGCGGTGGGTCTGACAGTAGTGTTGTGTGTACCATGGTGGTCCCAGCGGTGGGTCTGACAGTAGTGTTGCGTGTACCATGGTGGTCCCAGCGGTGGGTCTGACAGTAGTGTTGCGTGTACCATGGTGGTCCCAGCGGTGGGTCTGACAGTAGTGTTGCGTGTACCATGGTGGTCCCAGCGGTGGGTCTGACAGTAGTGTTGTGCGTGTACCATGGTGGTCCCAGCGGTGGGTCTGACAGTAGTGTTGCGTGTACCATGGTGGTCCCAGCGGTGGGTCTGACAGTAGTGTTGTGTGTACCATGGTGGTCCCAGCGGTGGGTCTGACAGTAGTGTTGCGTGTACCATGGTGGTCCAGCGGTGGGTCTGACAGTAGTGTTGCGTGTACCATGGTGGTCCCAGCGGTGGGTCTGACAGTAGTGTTGCGTGTACCATGGTGGTCCCAGCGGTGGGTCTGACAGTAGTGTTGCGTGTACCATGGTGGTACCAGCGGTGGGTCTGACAGTAGTGTTGTGTGTACCATGGTGGTCCCAGCGGTGGGTCTGACAGTAGTGTTGCGTGTACCATGGTGGTCCCAGCGGTGGGTCTGACAGTAGTGTTGCGTGTACCATGGTGGTCCCAGCGGTGGGTCTGACAGTAGTGTTGCGTGTACCATGGTGGTCCCAGCGGTGGGTCTGACAGTAGTGTTGTGTGTACCATGGTGGTCCCAGCGGTGGGTCTGACAGTAGTGTTGCGTGTACCATGGTGGTCCCAGCGGTGGGTCTGACAGTAGTGTTGCGTGTACCATGGTGGTCCCAGCGGTGGGTCTGACAGTAGTGTTGCGTGTACCATGGTGGTCCCAGCGGTGGGTCTGACAGTAGTGTTGCGTGTACCATGGTGGTACCAGCGGTGGGTCTGACAGTAGTGTTGTGTGTACCATGGTGGTCCCAGCGGTGGGTCTGACAGTAGTGTTGCGTGTACCATGGTGGTCCCAGCGGTGGGTCTGACAGTAGTGTTGTGTGTAACATGATGGTCCCAGCGGTGGGTCTGACAGTAGTGTTGTGTGTACCATGGTGGTCCCAGCAGTAGGTCTGACAGTAATGTTGTGTGTACCATGGTGGTCCCAGCGGTGGGTCTGACAGTAGTGTTGTGTGTACCATGGTGGTCCCAGCGGTGGGTCTGACAGTAGTGTTGTGTGTACCATGGTGGTCCCAGCGGTGGGTCTGACAGTAGTGTTGTGTGTACCATGGTGGTCCCAGCGGTGGGTCTGACAGTAGTGTTGTGTGTACCATGGTGGTCCCAGCGGTGGGACTGACAGTAGTGTTGTGTGTACCATGGTGGTCCCAGCGGTGGGTCTGACAGTAGTGTTGTGTGTACCATGGTGGTCCCAGCGGTGGGTCTGACAGTAGTGTTGTGTGTACCATGGTGGTCCCAGCGGTGGGTCTGACAGTAGTGTTGTGTGTACCATGATGGTCCCAGCAGTGGGTTTGACAGTAGTGTTGTGTGTACCATGAGGGTCCCAGCAGTGGGTTTGACAGTAGTGTTGCGTGTACCATGGTGGTCCCAGCGGTGGGTCTGACAGTAGTGTTGTGTGTAACATGATGGTCCCAGCAGTGGGTTTGACAGTAGTGTTGTGTGTAACATGATGGTCCCAGCAGTAGGTCTGACAGTAGTGTTGTGTGTAACATGATGGTCCCAGCAGTAGGTCTGACAGTAATGTTGTGTGTAACATGATGGTCCCAGCAATGGGTCTGACAGTAATGTTGTGTGTAACATGATGGTCCCAGCAGTGGGTCTGACAGTAGTGTTGTGTTACATGATGGTCTCAGCAGTGGGTCTGATAGTAGTGTTGTATGTAACATGATGGTCCCAGCAGTGGGTCTGACAGTAGTGTTGTGTGTAACATGATGGTCCCAGATGCCACGCCTCGTGGTGGATCAGAGTCTGATCAGCCAGGCTGTTACTGCTGGCCGCACACAAACTGACGTACGAATCACAGCCCGGTTGGTCAGGTACTGACTTTAACTGACTGTCTAGTGCCTTCTTGAAGGCAGCCAGGGGTCTATTGGTAATCCCCCTTATGTATGCTGGGAAGCAATTGAACAGTCTTGGGCCCCGGACACTTACTGTGTTCTCTGTGTGTACTCGTGGCGCCCGTGCTTTTCATCGGGGGAATGTTACATCTCCTGCCGAGTCTTTTGCTTTCATAGGGAGTGATTTTCGTGTGTAAGTTTGGTACCAATCCCTCCAGGACCTTCCAAGTGTATATTATCATGTATCTCTCTCGCCTGCGCTCCAGGGAATACAGATCAAGGACCTTCATCCGTTCCCAGTAATTTAGGTATCTTATCGTATTTATGTGTGCCGTGAAAAAAATTTTGTACGCTCTCCAGGTCTGCAATGTCTCCAGCCTTGAAGGAGGCTGTTAGTGTACAACAGTATTCCAGCCTAGAGAGCACAAGCGATTTGAAGAGAATCATCATGGGCTTGGCGTTCCTAGTTTTGAAGGTTCTCATTATCCATCCTATCATTTTCCTAGCAGATGAGATAGATACATTGTTGTGGTTTTTTGAAGGCGAAATCCTCTGACATTATCACTCCCAGGTCCTTCACAATTTTTTTTTCGCTCTATTGTATGGTTGGAATTTGTAGTATACCCTGATACATTTTTAATTTCCTCAAGTTTTCCATATCTGAGTAGTTGAAATTTTTCTTCATTGGACTTCATATTGTTTTGAATGGCCCATTTGAAGATTTGGTTGATGTCCGCTTGGAGTCTCGCAGTGTCTTCAATAGAGGTCACTGCCATGACAATCCGGGTGTCATCCGTCAAGGAAGACACGGCTTACATCTCTGTCAGAAATGAGGATGAGGAATAGAATGGGAGCGAGTACTGTGCCTTGTGGAACAGAGCTTTTCACCGTGGCTGCCTCAGACTTTACTCTGTTTACTATTACTCTTTGTGTTCTATTTGCCAGGAAGTTATAGATCCATCTACCAACTTTTCCTGATATTTCTTTACCACGCATTTTGTGTGCTATTGCACCATGGTCACACTTGTCGAAAGCTTTTGCAAAGTCTGTATATACGTCTATATTTTGTTTATCTTCTATAGCATCCAGGACCTTGTCATGGTGGTCCAGTAGCTGAGACAGGCAGGAGTGACCTACTCTAAACCCGTGTTACCATGGGTTGTGTAACTGTTGGGTATCTAGGTGGCTGGTGATCTTGCTTCTTAGAACCCTCTCAAAGATTTTTATGAAATGGGATGTTAGTGCTAGTTCTTTGCAATTGCTTTACCGCCACCTTTGTGGCATGACCTCCAGGATCTTGTGAGTACATAAACAATAATTCTTATAATAAGAATACCAAACTCTAAAAATATTAAATAAATTAGTAATAAAAATCACAAGTAATTTTTCAACATATGCTAATTATTTTATAACAGCTTACACACTGAACTATAATAATAATAATAATAATAATAATAATAATAATAATAATAATAATAATAATAATAATAATATACTCCTCAGAGTTTTAGAGATTAACATTTTTTTTAATTGGTTGTGAATATTTTAGTGTTATTAACTCTGGTGTGTAAGACAAACTTTATACACATCACAACACAACGATTGTGGTGGTGGTGGTGGTGATGGTGGTGGTGGTGATGGTAGTGGTTGTGGTGGAGGTAATGGTGGTGGTGGTGATGGTAGTGGTTGTGGTGGAGGTAATGGTGTGGTGGTGGTGGTGTGGTGGTGTTGGTGGTGATGGCGGTGGTGGCTGTGGTGGTGATAATGGTGGTGTTGGTTGTGATTTTGGTGGTGATGGTAGTGGTTGTGGTGTTGGTGGTGGCGATGGTGGTGGAGGTGGTGGTGGTGATGGTGGTGGTGGCGATGGTCGTGGAGGTGGTGGTGGTAGTGGTGGTGGTAGTGGTGAAAAAACACATAACAGAGAGGAACTTTCACCTGTGAAACAAACTTCTTCATTCAATAGTTCCTTTCTACAATTGTGTCTTTTTCATTACTTACTGACTTTGTGCCATATATCTCTGCAACATAGTGCACCACAACATTCAGAGTGTAATATTTGTTAACATTGATACATCACAGTACATAACAACAGTATGGGAGACATTAACACACAGTCGTGCTGGCCAGGTTGTGGCAACACAGTCGTGCTGGCCAGGTTATGGCAACACACAGTCATATTGGCCAGGTTGTGGCAACACACAGTCGTACTGGCCAGGTTGTGGCAATGCACAGTCGTACTGGCCAGGTTGTGGCAACACAGTCGTACTGGCCAGGTTGTGGCAACACACAGTCGTACTGGCCAGGTTGTGGCAACACACAGTCGTACTGGCCAGGTTGTGGCAACACAGTCGTACTGGCCAGGTTGTGGCAACACACAGTCGTATTGGCCAGGTTGTGGCAACACATAGTCGTACTGGCCAGGTTGTGGCAACACACAGTCGTACTGGCCAGGTTGTGGCAACACACAGTCGTACTGGCCAGGTTGGGGCAACACACAGTCGTACTGGCCAGGTTGTGGCAACACACAGTCGTACTGGCCAGGTTGGGGCAACACACAGTCGTACTGGCCAGGTTGTGGCAACACACAGTCGTACTGGCCAGGTTGGGGCAACACACAGTCGTACTGGCCAGGTCGTGGCAACACAGTCGTACTGGCCAGGTTGTGGCAACACACAGTCGTACTGGCCAGGTTGTGGCAACACAGTAGTACTGGCCAGGTTGTGGCAACACACAGTCGTACTGGCCAGGTTGGGGCAACACACAGTCGTACTGGCCAGGTTGTGGCAACACACAGTCGTACTGGCCAGGTTGGGGCAACACACAGTCGTACTGGCCAGGTCGTGGCAGCCACCACCAAATTTCTTATTGTGAAGAGATCGAATCATCCAAGTTGACAGTTTTTATTTTCTTCCCGATAGTTATCGTTTTGTATCTGTGATGAACAACGTTTATATATCATTACTGAAGAAGTGAGAGAAGTGTATATGTGATAAATGAGAGATTTACTAAATAATTAATTAAGATGTTTTATAAGAATGTCTTGTCTAAACCACAAGTCTCTCAAATTTGTCACTTTTTCACATATTTACATCTTTTCCCCCAAAGATTTCATCCAAACATTGTAACTCTCATTCCATTTTCTTAAGAAAATTTAAATTATACAATCAAAAATTTTGTTGTCTTACAATACTTATACATCATTGTTTAGTTTAACAACAGAGTAAGTGCAATTATGCTTGTGAGAATGTGCACACATGTACGTGTATATTTGTGTTCGTAGCATTGTTTAGAGATGTGTGTGTGTGTGTATATATATGTGTGTGTGTGTGTGTGTGTGTGTGTGTGTGTGTGTGTGTGTGTGTGTGTGTGTGTGTGTGTGTGTGTGTGTGTGTGTGTGTATGTGTGTGTGTGTGTGTGTGTGTGTGTGTGTGTGTGTAGAGGAAAGTGAAAAGCTAACCTTAAGATATCTTAATACAATAATACACAACAGAGGGAGAGCAGAGTTCTGTGGTAGATCTGTCAGCCTGACTGACTGCTATCGACCTGGCTCTGACTACTATCAGCCTGGCTGACTGCTATCGACCTGGCTCTGACTACTATCAGCCTGGCTGACTGCTATCGACCTGGCTCTGACTACTATCAGCCTGGCTGACTGCTATCGACCTGGCTCTGACTACTATCAGCCTGGCTGACTCTTCTATCTCGTTTTTACTTGATCATAATTTTTTGTCTTCCGAGATCTATATTCACTTTGTAACTTAGACTTTAACTTTTAATATAATATGAAACATTCAGATTTGAAAATTTTAGATCACAGAAAAATTCGCTTCTCATTGCATCATCATTTGTTAGTAACCAAAATAATTTTATCATTGCCAATCTTTCAGTATCGCAACATATTTGTTGCAATTTAAAAAATTTGAACTTTTATTTTCTATTGCACGATCATCGTGAAAATTTTTACTCATGCACTGCCATAGTCCTAAAGTCTATGATTATTAAATATAAAAAAATATGGCAACTCCCCCGATTCATTTATTATCCTATTGGTTTCCTAATCATTTATCCACATACTGACAGACACAACAACATCTTGGGATATTGATTCAGGGAATTCTTCGAAAGTTGTCTAACATGTAGACACGACCTACTTCCACTAGTGGTTTTTTCCACGTGACTTCGTCTACCACTGCTCCACCTCATCTGTCAATAGTATATATGCTCCATATCCACGAATATATTACACTTTTATCAACATTGATGGACTGAACACATCGACTCAAAGTTGAGGGACTGATTACCTCAAACTCCTCCTTATTTTCCATCTTTCTCTGCACTGGACTGAAGAAGCCGCTGGCTGGTGAAACGTTTCCAGAATAAAGATACCCATAGTTCGTGTATTTATCCACATCATAACATAACGTAGTGTACTACAATGGTGCAATATACACTAACAGCTACACATCACTGTGCATCAGGTGAGCGTGCAAAGTGAAATGCAGGTGAGTATGCAAGATGATGTACAAGTGAACATGCAAGGTGAAATACGGGTGAAGATATATAGTGAACTTCAGGTGAAGGTACAAGTATGAATTTCATCAACAATATTGAACAACTCTGGCATTAAAATCATATCCTCTAATTTTTCAATGATCTGTAATAAAAGCTTCAGCCGATAATTTATAATTTACTTTCACTAGTTGAAAATATATAGTACAGAGTTAAGTTATATTTATCTTTGGACGTAAGATTATATAGTAAGAATAACTCGAGTTATAATACAGAGGGCAGTTTCTCTGTTCCTCTTTTTGAAAATAGTTATAAGATGTTGGCATCAAATTTTGAAATTCTTAGTGACAAAATGGAGTATAAAATAACATCATTAAGAAGTTGAATGTTTGTTGGCTCATGTAATTACTGTCAAATAATTATGTCTATAAGCCAGCGTTTCAGGAACTTTAAATAAAACATGATAAGCTTATGAAGATCAATAGTTTCTAACTGATCTTGCAGTTCAGTTTCCTTAGGTGAGACAGAAAGGATTGTTGAACAATTATTTGTTCAAGAATGTTAATTAACTAAATACTCGGTTTATGGTCATGTTTATTACCTAAATTAACAAACGTTAATAACCAAAATAAAAGGTGATGAAGTGTACAGGTTATAACGGTGAAGAAAATACACTTTATTGAACTAACTTTTAAGGCACAAAGTTTTAATTTATGATCTTTTTCAAATCATGACTTGATCACTCTTGGCACTCTTGAACACTGTGTGATGTTTTCTTCACTCTCATGCACTCTTAGCAATCTTGAACACTGTGTGATGATGTCTTCTTCACTCACACTCTCAGCACTCTTGAACACTGTGTGATGATGTTTTCTTCACTCTCATACACTCTCAGCAATCTTGAACACTGTGTGATGATGTCTTCTTCACTCACATTCACTCTCAACACTCCTTAATAACGTGTGAAAATATGTTGTACACTCACATACTCCTGGCACTCCTTAAAACTGATTGATAATGTGTTGTACACTCTCAGCACTCTTGAAAAATGTGTGATAATATGATGTACACTCACACACTCTCAACACTCTTTTACAATTTGTGATAATGTGCTCTTAACTCAGTCAAAATAATAGTTTCATATAAAAATGAAAATAGAAAATGAGCTCTTACTTACATTTAAGGGGGACATTGAGAGCTGTGAACCCCCAAACACAGCATTTCTTCAGAGAGGAACTTAACTTTTCTAATGAGGCAACACAAGAGGGTTACTAGCCTCATTGCTCCCGGCATTTTAGTCGCCTCATACGACATGCATGGCTTATGGAGGAAAGATTCTTTTCCACTTCCCCATGGAGAACAGAAGAAATAAAGAAGAACAAGAACTATTAAAAAGAAGAAAAACCTAGATGTGTGTGTGTATATATATATACATGTGCATGCCTGTGTAGTGTGACCTAAGTGTAAATAGAAGCAGCAAGATATACCTGTTTCCTACCATCTTGTAAAACAGTTACAGGTTTCTGTTTCACACTCACTTGGTAGAACGGTAGTACCTCCCTGGGTGGTTGCTGTCTACCTATAAAAATTGTAGAGGAATAAGTTTACTGAGTATACCAGGTAATGGTAGGGTTGCTATTGAAAGAATTAAAGGTAAGACAGAGAGCATGATTGCAGATGAACAAGGAGTCTTTACAATGGGTAGGGGATGTGTTGGTAAAGTGTTTACATTGAAGCATATATGTGAACAGGGCCTGATCAACTAGGCTGCTACTGTTAACCGCACGTAAACCGCCGTACGAACCACAGCCAGGTCGATCAGGTACTGACTTGAGGTGCATGTCCAAATACAAAATGGGACTTGACACAGTTACATTTTGCTAACCTACTGTGCTTTTGGGAGATTCTAAAGAAAAGTTGCAAAGGTTAGTGGACGAGTTTGGGAGGGTGTGTCAAGGTAGAAAATTGAAAGTGAACATAGAAAAGAGTAAGGCGATGAGGTTATCAAACTATTTAGATAAAGAAAACTTGAACGTCACATTGGAGGGAGGGAGTATGGAAGTAGTGGATGTGTTCAGATATTTGGGAGTTGACGTGTCAGCGGATGGGCTTATGAAAGGATGAGGTTAACCATAGAATTAAGGAAAAAAAGGTGAGTGGTGCGTTGAGGTATATGTGGAGACAAACAATGTTATCCATCGAGGCAAAGAAGGGAACGCACGAGAGTATAGTGGTACCAACACTCTTATATGGGTGTAAAGCATGGGTTGTAAATGCTGCAGCGAGGAGGAGGCTAGAGGGAGTGGGAATGTCATGTCTAAGGACAATGAGAGGTGTAAATATTACGCAGATAATTCGTAGAGTGGAAATTAGGAGGTGGTGGGGAGTTACAAAAATTATTAGTCAGAGGGCTGAAGATAGGTTGTTGAGGTGGTTTGGTCATTTAGAGATGATGGAACAAAGTAGAATGACTTAGAGAGCATATAAATCTGTAGGGGAAAAAGGCGGGGTAGGGGTCGTCCTAGGAAATGTTAGAGGAAAGGGGTAAAGGAGGTTTTGTGGGCGAGAGGCTTGGACTTCCAACAAGCATGCGTGAGGGTGGTAGATAGGAGTGAGTGGAGACGAATGGTTTTTGGGACCTGACGAGCTGTTAGAGAGTGAGCAGGGTAATATTTTGTGAAGGGATTCAGGGAAACGTGTTAGACGGCCTCGAGTCCTGGAGGTGGGAAGTACAATGCCTACACTTTAAAGGAGGGGTTTGGAATATTGACTGGAGTGACATCTAAACTGTCGTATTTGAGCGCCTCTGCAAAGACAGTCATTATGTATGAATGATTGTGAAAGTGTTGAATGATGAAAGTTTTTTTTAGGCATTTCTTTCTTTTTGGGTCACCCTACCTCGGTGGGAAACGGCCGACGTGTTAAAATAAAATATTTGTGCATTTGGTATTCTTGTTATCACAATTATGTATCACTGAAGGTGAACCTACAAGTGTACTTGGTATTCTTGTTATCATAATAGTGCCATTGAAGGGGAACCTTCAAGTGTACTTGGTATTCTTGTTATCATAATTATGTATCACTGAAGGGAACCTTGAAGTGTACTTGGTATTTTCGTTATGATAATTATGTGCCACTGAAAATGAACTTTGAGATGCACTTGGTATTCTTGTTATCATTATTATGTATCACTGATAATGAACCTTCAAGTGTATTTGGTATTCTTGTTATCATAATTAGGTATCATGAAGGGGAACCTTCAAGTGTACTTGGTATTCTTGTTATCATAATTAGGCATCACTGAAAGGGAACCTTGAAATATTACCAGAAATGTTTCTTTCTTTATCCAAAGTTTTGTTTTTCTTTCACTCATAACATGAGAAGGAATCATCTGATCGTCTTCAAATGATCAATATTGTTTGAAGGAACTAGTGCAAGATTCATGGAACAAGTGACACGTGCAGGAGCCCTGTAAACAAAGTTGTAGAATCCATTCCTAGCAGCTAACAAAGGATCCAACAACTTCCAAGATCCTGTGTTACTTGGCTTCGAGCTTTCATAAACGATACCTCCTTTCTTCGACGAAGGCGGCGAGTGAAACTCAAGGGTTTAGGAACAAAGCCAATTTTACGTGTAAAACATAGTGAAATAGGATAGTGCCTCCTAACATCACACAGCAGAGTGAAGGGGAGGGAGACAGTATATACATGAGGTGGGGGCAGGAGCCGGGAGACAGTATATGTATGAGATGGCGGCGCGGACGAGGGAGGGAGATCAGGCAGAAGTAATAATGTGAAGTGGAGATAAAAGACAAAGAAGCAGTGACGATGCCATTTGTGTATTGTTCCAGTCACGGTACTGTGCATTTTTTGTCATTGTAGTAGAGATGGTTGTAGTAGTAGTAGTAGTAGTAGTAGTAGACATGGGAAGTAGTAACACGAGAGTCAGACAATGTAGTATAGCGTGACAAAAATACTAATAGTGTAGTAGTAGCAGTACTGGAGGAAGTTTTAGGACGAGGAAAAAGTAGCAGTGTAGGAGAGCTAATGGTGCACCAGGGTGGATCATTAAGTTATCTTTGGGTCAGTCTACTAAATACTGATCTTGTACTCATGAAGTGTGTACCTCGAGAACACTGAAAGAAAATCACATGCTATATGCAGAACCCCTCAAGGGAGGTTCCTTGACGCTGGTGAGGGGCTCTTGATTTAAGGAATTGGATCTATATTCCGGTACCCTGAATTGATGTTAAGTAAAAGGATACAAATGCAATTAATATGACTTTCTTGTGGCAACGTTTCGCTCTCCAGGAGCTTTGTCAAGCCGTTATATTAGCTGCATTTGTGTCCTTTTGCTTAACATATTGTCGGTAATTCTACAAATATTAATACAGTCCCTGAATTGAACCTGAATACCTTCCATCCCCCCAACCTGCGCTGTATAAACCTACGAGTTTAGCGCTCCCCATAATTATAATATAATATAGGCAACATTTTCATTTACCTATTTACTTACGTTTTAACTTAATTTCTTATTTACTTCAGTGAGCTAAAGTAATTAATGTTTTCGTTTATACTTTTGTCAGCCTTAAAATGAGAGATTTTCTCGTACATATAAAAGAAAACGAGTCATCCTGTTAGAAGGGGTAAATAAAAGAAATATCAAAGAAAAAAAAATTTAAGAATAACTCAGAGACCGGGTGGTGATCGAACCCATAGCAAGTAAGTAGTTAAACTCACAGGCCAGTGTATTGACCACTGGACCAGGTGGTTGTAATTTAAGTTATCCAGCTAAGTATACTTCTATTCACCTTAGGAATGTTTGCATGAGCCCCACGAATCCCACACCAGCATGGCTGTAGTGTGCTCTAGCTAAATCTCTCCATGACTCGTGAAATCACTAAAGGGGTGGGATTCGAACTCATGGCTTCGAGATCCACCCATTCGGTTATTTGTTTGCAGTCGTGTTATTACGATTTTATAGGCTAACCTTACCTGGGTCAACATGATGAGTGTAATGTATTGATAGATACTGAGTGTGGAGATGACCCGGTGGTCGATAATGGTTTATGTAGCACTCTTGCTGCTGCCAGAGAGCGTGTGACAGAGCCTCGGCAAACATACTGTTAACAATTTGTCAATGATCTCAATGCTTACACCCCACTTAGCCGGGCATGGAGGGACATAAACAGAATTACGAGTTTCAGAACTGGTCAGATCGCGCACCCTCATCTCTTACATAGGGCAACTGTGTTAGTCAGTGCTTGGGATGCCACATCTAGCTATGACAATCTTACCAGTATCACACAGGCGAAATTAATGAACAGATATGATGCAAGGGAGAGACTGATTTGCTTTATGCTCAGCAAGGAAAATGACTGTAACTTTCCTTTCACTAATTTTGAACTTGACGCGTCGCCTGGCGAGGATGGTATTACTTACAACATACTCAGATTGCTGTGTCGAGTACCAGGTAATTCTTTACTTGAATTATATAACACGAGCTATGTAACTGGGGAGCTCCCTAAATCTTAGACCAACAGCCTCATTATTCCCATTCCAAAGCCCAATCAACAAAACTCATTTCGCCCAATATCTCTTACTAGCTGCTTGTGTAAAACATTCGAAAGGATTGATTTTTAATCGTCTCATGCACAGAATTAGGCAAGTTTTGTCTCCCCGGTTTCATGGTTTCATGCATGGAAGGAGTGTGCATCATTGCATAACTACCTTTCTCACTCTGCACACTGACAGCTTATACACTATCTTCCTTGACCTTAAATCTGCTTTTGATGTAGCCAACCGACATGTAATCATTAGTGAACTTGCCGAAATGGATGTTGGAGGATGGCTTCTCCGCTGGATTAAGGGCTACCTATCCAATAGAAAGTCGTCTGTGTTGTTCCAGGGACATAGAAATCCCACCCTATTCAATATTGTAATTAATGCTTTGCTTAATGCTATGCCTAACCAGCCCCATCATTATATGATTAGTTATGCTGATGATATAATGATTTACCCCAACGGATTATCCAACACCCAAAACATTCTTAATCACGTACTTGCCTCGTGTCAGGACCTGGGGTTGATTATCTCTACTGATAAAACAAAGATACTCAACAGGTATCCTCATCGACAGAGAGGCACAGTTCGCCAGATCCATTTGCATGACGGGTCTCTTCTAGAAAATGTAAGCAGATACTGGTATCTAGGCTTTCAGGTCCCACTACTTGGACCTCTTGTAAAGAGACTTTGTCGCCAATACAAAGAAAGGTTGAGAGCACTTAGAGTTGTGACAGGTTTTCATCCCAGGTATGGTGCTAATGTTAAAATTGTGAAAATGATATGTCTTGCATATATTAGATCATTGGTTGATTATAACAAAAACAAGGCACAATACCGTGACTGGAACGATTCACAAATAACCCGCACGCAAAAAAGAGGAGCTTACGACGACGTTTCGGTCCGACTTGGACCATTTACAAAGTCACACTAACTAGAAGTAGAGCAGGACGGGTATATATAGGCTGGAAGTGGTAGTGGAAGTAGTAGTAGTAGTAGTGGTAGAAGTAGTAGCGGAGGTAGAAGGAAGTATTAGTGGGGAAGTAAGTAGGAGCCAGTCAAATACTAAGGAAGGGAGCACTGCAAGGGAGCTAGGTGCCCACTGAGGAAGAGCAAGAACACAGAGGTAAAGGGGATGATAATAAAATAAATGAAGTTCAATGTCATATTGAGAGAGTGAGACAGAAGACAGGTTAGTAACACAGTGAGGGAGAATTTAGTCCAAGGGCTGGCTGATATGAGACGTTGAAGTTTATTCTGTAGTTTAGAAGAATGAATTTGTGTATTCAGGCGAGCAGTGTCAAAGGCAATGGTAGAGAGAAGGTTACAGAGATCTTGTGGTAGAGCAGCAAAGAGAGCACGTTGACGCTGACGGAAATTAAAGGTGTCTTCAACCTGAGACTTAATAGAAAGAATGAGCTGTTGAGGTAGGACACGGGCATGATCAGGAAAGGGAGTGCCCAGTGGGTTGGGTTTCAGGAAATGGGAGAAGGAAGGGGCAGAAATTGTTCAGCAAGACAGTCACGTAGGAAGCGAAACTGATTCTTACGACGCCGGGTAGCAATAAGAGCAATATGGACCCCACAGTTAAGTGTCATATTCTTTCCAACTTTTTTAATGTTCTTCCTTCTTTTAAACCCCTCTTTCGATCTTATAAGGCTGCTCTTATTGCTACCTGGCGTCGTAAACATCAGCTTCGCTTCCTACGTGACTGACTTGCTGAAAAAGTTCTGCCCCTTCCTTCTCCCATTTCCTGAAACTCAACCCACTGGGCACTCCCTTTCCTGATCATGTCCGTGTCCTACCTCAACAGCTCATTCTTTCTATTAAGTCTCAGGTTGAAGACACCTTTACTTTCCATCAGCGTCAACGTGCTCTCTTTGCGGCTCTACCACAGGATCTCTGTAACCTTCTCTCTACCATTGCCTTTGACACTGCTCGCCTGAATACACAAATTCATTCTTCTAAACTACAGAATAAACTTCAACGTCTCATCTCAGCTAGCCCTTGGTCTAAATTCTCCCTCACTGACTATGTTACTAACCTGTCTTCTGTCTCACACTCTTAATATGACCTTGAACTTCTTGGTTTTGGCCTTTCCTTTGCCACTTCGCCTTCCCCTCGCGCTGGTATTGCCCTGATTAGCTCTTTTGATTCCTTTCGTCAATCTTGCTCCCGTAATCTTCTTGACTTGTCCACTTTTCGTGGCGCTCTTCTTCCTGCTCTTGTTAGTCTGTTTTCTAAGAATCACCATCTTCCGCGCCGTTAACAACTTGCCCTTTCTTCTCTTAAATCTAACACTAACATTGTCATACTATCTTCTGACAAAGGTAATTCGGTAGTTATCCTTGATCGCGAGGATTACCTCCGTAAAGCTGTTGTCTTGCTCTATGGCTCACGTACCTACACTCCCCTCGTTTCCAACCCTCTTGATCACATCAAGAGAACTTTCAACAAAAAACTAAGGACTCTCTCTCCTACCTCTGTCATCTGTCCCTCTCTTCCCTATTTCTATGGCCTTCCCAAAACTCATAAACCTGATTTTCCTCTTCGTCCTATCATATCCTCTAGAGGTTCTGTCTCTTATTCTCTTGCTTCTTTTCTGGTCAAAACTCTCACTCCCTTTCTTGGTACTTTTTCTCCTGCCCACCTCCGTCACTCTCAAGACTTCATTGAATGGATTCGCTCTCTACCGACCTGTAAGATGCTTAGTCTTGACGTTGAGTCCCTCTTCACCAATGTCCCTCTTGATGATGTCCTTGATCTTCTTAGATAGAAGGCCCATGAAGGGTTTCTTCATCTCCCAATACCTATTGATGTCTTTCTTGATCTTATCCACCTCTGTGTGAACTCTAATTCCTTTTCCTTCCAAGGGCAATGTTATTCTCAAACTTTCGGTGTGGCTATGGGCTCTCCTCTCTCTCCTGTCCTTGCTAATCTTCACATGGAATACTTCGAGACTTCTTCCTACTATCGATGTTCGCCCTTCACTCTGGCTCCGCTATGTTGATGCCATCTTTGCTCTGTGGCCTCATGACTCCAGTCGCTTCCAACCTTTTCTTGAAGCTCTTAATAATCTTTCCCCTTCCATTAAGTTTAAAGCTGAATGGGAATCTAGTTCTTTGCTTCGTTTCCTTGATGTACATGTCCACTGCTCAGATACAGGTTTTTCCTTTTCCGTTTACTGCAAACCTATGCACAGTGGCATGTACATTCACTACTTTTCCTATCATGCTTCCCCTACCAAGAAAAGTGTTCTTATCTCCCTCTTTCTCCGTGCCCTCCGAATCTGTGATCCTCAGCTCCTTCCAGCAGAACTTTCCAGTCTTCATAGTTTGTTTTCCCGTCTTGGCTACCCTTCCCATTTCATAGACTCTGCCTTCTAACTTGCTAAACGTAATTTCTTCTTTCCCAAACTCTCTACTCCTGGGAACTCTTCTGTCCTCTGCCTTCCCTACATTTCCGGTCTTTCTAATCTCAACAACTCTCTCCGTTCCTTAGACATCAAGCTTACTTTCCACCAGACTAACACTCGTCGCACTAATCTCGTTCATACCTCTCCTCCCTCGACAGATGCTCTTGGTGTCTACTCTATTTCTTGCTCCTCCTGTCCTCTTCAATCCTTTTTAGAAACTGGTCGATCTCTTTCTGACAGACTTAGGGAGCACAAAGATAGTGTTAGGCTTGCCGACACTAACAATGCTCTTTCCTGTCACGTCAGAGATCACAGCCATCCTATTGACTGGTCTTCCGGTTAGAGTGTCTTCCCTACTTCCAACTTTAACAGTCGCCGTCTGGTCGAATCCTCCCTTATACACAACTTTCCTTGTATGAATCTTAGTCCTGACTTCGTCTCTGTAGATGCCTTCCTCTCCCACTACATCGTAAAATGCTCCAAACTTCAGAACACCTGTGACTTAACCTGATTTCTCCTATTTCTTCTTCTCCCTCTTCCCCTTTCCTCTTTCCTTTTTCTCTTCTGGGTTGTCTTTCTTTCCTCTGCCTTGTTTCTGCTCCTTCTTCATTTATTTTATTATTTACCCCCCCCACCTCTGTGTTCTCGCTCTTCCTCAGTGGGCACCTAGCTCCCTTGCAGTGCTCCCTTCCTTAGTATTTGACTGGCTCCTCCTACTTACTTTCCCACTACTACTTCCTTCCACCTCCGCTACTACTTCTATCACTACTACTATTACTACTACTACTACTTCCACTACCACTTCCCGCCTATATATACCCGTCCTGCTCTACTTCTGGTTAGTGTGACTTTGTAAATGGTCCAAGTCGGACGGAAACGTCGTCGTAAGCTCTTCTCTTTTATGTGCGGGTTGTTTGTGTATTGGCTGATTATGCTGCGCCACTACTTGCTCTTGTGTCTGACTGGAAACGTGGAGGGCTGGAAAAAGTGCAGATCGAAGCAATGAGGATCATCCTAGGATGCCCTCGTACTGCCAAAATTTTGAATATGCGGAAAGAACTTGATATTCCAAGTATCATAGATCATGTTACTGAAAGAAATATCAAATTCTAACCCCTGCACAGAAGCCCTCCAAACTCTCCTGAGCACTTGTGAACATCCTTCCAGATGGATCGGAAAAAACTGGTATCAACCTCCTCATGAACCAGCTAGATGATGTATGTGAAGTAAGGCAACAGAGGCACTTACCCGCTCCATGGGATATTACACCATTCCAAACTACCATTCCTCCATTTCCATCGAAAACACTTCTTAAATCACAACCAAAGCTTCGTCTTGGATGCCTTAAGCTGTATTAATAACTTAGTCGCACAGAACACTCACAAATTATTTACGTTGATGATTCCGTACACCAAACCACTGGTGAAGCTGGTAGTGCTGCTGTTGTCGTACAGAGTGATGGCTCTCTTAAAGAAATTGGAGCACGCATCAGTAACTGGACCTCTACCCTTCCGACAGAACTGTTTGCCATACTCCTTGCACTCAAATGCGTCCATGTATCTAAGGTTGGCACTTTAACTGTAACTGATTCTCTGTCATCCATAAATGCTCTCAACTCATTAGGTATAAATTGTGGCATGCTTGTGTAAGACACAGCTATGGCAGGATTGTGGACAGTGGAGTCAGAGTGCACATGTTGTGGATTCCATCTCACATTGGTCTTCAGATGCATGATAGAACTGATGAATTGGCTAAGCTGTATGCTTTCAAAAAGGGAGTAGATCACAATCTTGGGTTGTCAGTTAGCAGTTTGAGAATAATACGAAAAGAACTTCATTTGAACTTTATTGATTTAAGACTTAAGGAGACTGACACAAGTCAGTCCATCTATCATCATTCCATCATGCAGGAGGAGCAACATATCTATAGTGCATCCAACAAAATAAGCAGACTCTTGGATATCACTACCGCCCGGCTCCGGCTGGGTTACAAGTATCTTTGGCAGGTTAAATCACCTTCACCAGATGTAAACCAAACATAAGAACATAAGAACGAAGGAACACTGCAGAAGGCCTACTGGCCCATGCGAGGCAGGTCCAAGTCTCCTACCGGCTTAAGCCAATGCACCCAACCTAGTCAGGTCAGGTCACATTGACTTAAGGGAGGAACACGGCAACCGACCTGGTAGCACAAGCTATCAGGTCTAACTCACACCCACCCACATCTACTCATGTATTTATGCAACCTATTTTTAAAGCTACACAACGTTCTGGCCTCTATAATGGTACTTGGGAGTTTGTTCCACTCATCCACAACTCTATTACCAAACCAGTACTTTCCTATATCCTTCCTGAATCTGAATTTTTCCAACTTAAAACCATTGCTGCGAGTCCTGTCTAGGCTAGATATTTTCAGCACACTATTTACATCCCCTTTATTTATTCCCGTCTTCCATTTATACACCCAACCTAGTCAGGTCAGGTCACATTGACTTAACACTCTACCATACCACTGGAGAAGGTTAAGAAGACGAGTTGTAGAAAAAACATTTAGTATCTGTTAAACGGCCTAAAGAAATAGGTGGTGAAAGCTTGAAATATTTTAAAACTTTGTTTAAATTTCATGTTAATAGATTACTTTGTTCACAAGAGTATGATAACCTAAACATTTTTTTTTACAATATTCGCAAATTTATGTCGTAAATTTATGTCGAAAGTTTGTAAATGACCAGAAGAACCGTTCCCCAGCAGATCTAATTAATTGTATTACGCATCTAATTATATTACCCATATTATTAAATTGGCAAGTTGGTAGGTAAACAGCACAAAGTCCATTTGACCAGACTCAAAGTCCATCTGACCAGACTCAAAGTCCATCTGACCAGACTCAAAGTCCATCTGACCAGACTCAAAGTCCATCTAACCAGACTCAAAGTCCATCTGACCAGACTCAAAGTCCATCTGACCAGACTCAAAGTCCATCTGACCAGACTCAAAGTCCATCTAACCAGACTCAAAGTCCATCTGACCAGACTCAAAGTCCATCTGACCAGAACACAAAGTCCATCTGACCAACTCAAGTCCATCTAACCAGACTAAAAAGTCCATCTGACCAGACCAAAGTCCATCTGACCAGACTCAAGTCCATCTAACCAGATCAAAGTCCATTGACAGACTCAAAGTCCATCTGACCAGACACAAAGCCCATCTGACCAACTCAAAGTCCATCAAACCAGACTCAAAGTCCATCTGACCAGACTCAAAGTCCATCTGACCAGACTCAAAGTCATCTAACCAGCCCAAAAAAGTCCATCTGACCAGCCAAAGTTCATTGCCAGACACAAAGCCCAATCTGACCAGATTTCACCTCTAAGATACACAGAGTTTAAAGTTGGAAGACATAAAAAAGACATTCACTTGGTCTTAAAAGAAAATCATGTTCCAAAGAAAATGTGAACCTTCCAGGGAACAAAACACTGGTACTAAAATTGTAGAAAAAGACAAAATACCTTGACTGGAAAACCCAATACACAAATAGGACCGGAAACGTCGTCGTTAGCTCCTTATCTATGTGCGGGTTATTTGTGCATGTATTAAAAAGTTTGAAGTGACCACAAGAAGTTCTCCAGATATAGATCCATTTTTAACTTAACTTATTTTCTTGTTGTTCAGTTTTACGGGTAGACAGTCCAGTATTTGCAGAATCATCTTCTCTCAAATTCACCCAGTGTAAATTTGTGAAGGTGATCACAAGAGACGACCTTCAGTTACAGCAGGAAATCCCTTGATTCCAATGTTTCTAACATTGGTATTACTGGCAAATTTGTACCTACGTAGACTAAACTTTAAGACTATCATCCTCATAATATCGAAACCATTCAGATGAGGCATAATGAAAGTTTAAAACCAGTCGGAAGAAGCTTTATCAAGTTGTGACATAGAGTTTATAACTGGGAATGATCTTTATAAAATTACCCAGTGTGTACCTGCATGTACCAGTGGGTACCTGCATGTACCAGTGTGTACCTGCATGTACCAGTGTGTACTGCATGTACCAGTGTGTACCTGCATGTACCAGTGTGTACCTGCATGTACCAGTGTGTACCTGCATGTACCAGTGTGTACCTGCATGTACCAGTGGGTACCTGCATGTACCAGTGTGTACCTGCATGTACCACTGTGTACCTGCATGTCCCCGGGTGGTACCTGCATGTACCAGTGTGTACCTGCATGTACCAGTGGGTACCTGCATGTACCAGTGTGTACCTGCATGTACCAGTGTGTACCTGCATGTACCAGTGTGTACCTGCATGTACCAGTGTGTACCTGCATTTTCCCAGTGTGTACCTGCATGTACCAGTGTGTACCTGCATTTTACCAGTGTGTACCTGCATGTACCAGGTGTACCTGCATGTACCAGTGTGTACCTGCATGTACCAGTGTGTACCTGCATGTACCAGTGTGTACCTGCATGTACCAGTGTGTACCTGCATGTACCAGTGTGTACCTGCATGTACCAGTGGGTACCTGCATGTACCAGTGTTTTACCTGCATGTACCATGTGTACCTGCATGTACCAGTGTGTACCTGCATGTACCAGTGTGACCTGCATTTTACCAGTGTGTACCTGCATGTACCAGTGTGTACCTGCATGTACCAGTGTGTACCTGCATGTACCACTGTGTACCTGCATGTCCCAGTGTGTACCTGCATGTACCAGTGTGAAACCTGCATGTACCAGTTGGGTACCTGCATGTACCAGTGTGTACCTGCATGTACCAGTGTGTACCTGCATGTACCAGTGTGTACCTGCATGTACCAGTGTGTACCTGCATGTACCAGTGTGTACCTGCATGTACCAGTGTGTACCTGCATGTACCAGTGGGGTACCTGCATGTACCAGTGTTTTACCTGCATGTACCAGTGTGTACCTGCATGTACCAGTGGGTACCTGCATGTACCAGTGGGTACCTGCATGTACCAGTGGGTACCTGCATGTACCAGGGGTGTACCTGCATGTACCAGGGGTACCTGCATGTACCAGTGTGTACCTGCATGTACCAGTGTGTACCTGCATGTACCAGTGTGTACCTGCATGTACCAGTGTGTACCTGCATATACCAGTGTGTACCTGCATGTACCAGTGTGTACCTGCATGTACCAGTGTGTACCTGCATGTACCAGTGTGTACCTGCATGTACCAGTGTGTACCTGCATGTACCAGTGTGTACCTGCATGTACCAGTGTACCTGCATGTACCAGTGTGTACCTGCATGTACCAGTGTGTACCTGCATGTACCAGTGTGTACCTGCATGTCCCAGTGGGTACCTCATTACAGGTGGTACCTGCATGACCAGTGGAACCTGCATGTACCAGTGTGTACCCCTGCATTAACCAGTGGGTACCTGCATGTACCAGTGTTGTACCTGCATGCCCCAAAGTGTGTACCTGCATATACCAGTGGGTACCTGCATGTACCAGTGTGTACCTGCATGTACCAGGTGTACCTGCATGTCCCCAGTGGGTACCTGCATGTACCAGTGTGTACCGCATGTACCAGTGTGTACCTGCATGTACCAGTGTGTCCCTCATGTACCAGTGTGTACCTGCAGGTACCAGTGTGTCCCTGCATGTACCAGTGGGTACCTGCATGTACCAGTGTGTACCTGCATGTACCAGTGTGTACCTGCATGTACCAGTGGTACCTGCATGTACCGTGTGTCCCTGCATGTACCAGTGTGTACTGCATGTACCAGTGTGTACCTGCATGTACCAGTGTGTACCTGCATGTACCAGTGTGTACCTGCATGTACCAGTGTGTACCTGCATGTACCAGTGGGTACCTGCATGTACCAAGGTTGTACCGCATTACCAGTGTGTGCATGTACCAGTGTGTCCCTGCAGTACCAGTGTGTCCCTGCATGTACCAGTGGTACCTGCATGTACCAGTGTGTACCTGCATGACCAGTGTGTACCTGCATGTACCAGTGTGTACCTGCATGTACCAGTGTGTACCTGCATGTACCAGTGGGTACTGCATGTACCAGTGTGTACCCGAAATGTACCAGTGTGTACCTGCATGTACCAGTGGGTACCTGCATTTCCCAGTGTGTACCTGCATGTACCAGTGTGTTACCTGCATGTACCAGTGTGTACCTGCATGTACCAGTGGTTACCTGCATGTACCAGTGTGTCCCTGCATGTACCAGTGTGTACCTGCATGTACCGAGTGTACCTGCATGTACCAGTGTGTACCTGCAGTACCAGGGGTACCTGCATGTACCAGTGTGTACCTGCTATACAGTGTGTACCTGCATGTACCAGTGTGTACCTGCATGTACCGTGGTACCTGCATGTACCAGTGGGTACCTGCATGTACCAGTGTGTACCTGCATTTTCCCAGTGTGTACCTGCATGTACCAGTGGGTACCTGCATGTACCAGTGTGTACCTGCATGTACCAGTGTGTACCTGCATGTACCAGTGTGTACCTGCATGTACCAGTGTGTCCCTGCATGTACCAGTGGTACCTGCATGTACCAGTGTGACCTGATGTACCAGTGGGTACCTGCATGTCCCATTTGTGTACTGCATGTACCAGTGGGTACCTGCATGTACCAGTGTGTACCTGCATGTTTCAGTGGGGTACCTGCATGTACCAGTGTGTACCTGCATGTACCAGTGTGTACCTGCATGTACCAGTGGGGTACCTGCATGTACCTTTGTTAACCTGCATGTACCAGTTTGGGTACCTGCATGTACCAGTGGGTACCTGCATGTACCAGTGTGTACCTGCTTTGTACCAGTGTGTACCTGCATGTACCAGTGTGTACCTGCATGTACCATGGGTACCTGCATGTACCAGTGGGTACCTGCAGTACCCAGTGTTGTACCTGCATGTACCAGTGTGTACCTGCATGAAACAGGGGGTACCTGCATGTACCAGTGTGTACCTGCATGTACCAGTGTGTTACCTGCATGTACCAGTGTGTACCTGCATGTCCCAAAGGGGTGACCTGCATGTACCAGTGTGTACCTGCATGTACCAGGGGTGTACTGCATGTTACCGTGTGTCCCTGCATGTACCAGTGGGTACCTGCATGTACCAGTGTGTACCTGCATGTACCAGTGGGTACCTGCATGTACCAGTGTGTACCTGCATGTACCAGTGTGTACCTGCATGTACCAGTGTGTACCTGCATGTACCAGTGGGTACCTGGCATTGTACCAGTGTGTACCTGCATGTACCAGTGTGTACCTGCATGTACCAGTGTGTACCTGCATGTACCAGTGTGTACCTGCATGTACCAGTGGGTACCTGCTTTGTTACCAGTGTGTACCTGCATGTACCAGTGGGTACCTGCATGTACCAGTGTGTACCTGCATGTACCAGTGTGTACCTGCATGTACCAGTGGGTACCTGCATGTACCAGTGTGTACCTGCATGTACCAGTGGTACCTGCATGTACCAGTGGGTACCTGCATGTACCATTTTTGGTACCTGCATGTACCAGTGTGTACCTGCATGTACCAGTGTGTTACCTGCATGTACCAGTGGGTACCTGCATGTACCAGTTTTGTACCTGCTTTGAAACCAGTGTGTACTGCATTGTACCAGTGTGTACCTGCATTCCCAGTGGGTACCTGCATGTACCAGTGTTTTACCTGCTTTGTACCAGGTGTACCTGCATGTACCAGTGGTACCTGCATGTACCAGTGGGTACCTGCATGTACCAGTGTGTACCTGCATGTACCAGTGTGTCCCTTTGAAATGTACCAGTGTGTACCTGCATGTACCAGTGGGTACCTGCATGTACCAGTGTGTACGTGCATGTACCAGTGTGTACTGCAGTACCAGTGTGTAGCTGCATGTACCAGTGGTACCGGGCATGTACCAGTGTGTACCTGCATGTACCAGTGTGTACCTGCATGTACCAGTGTGTACCTGCATGTACCAGTGGGTACCTGCATGTACCAGTGTGTACCTGCATGTACCAGTGTGTACCTGCATGTACCAGTGGTGTACCTGCATGTACCAGTGGGGGGGGGGGGGTACTGCATGTACCAGTGTGTCCTGCATGTACGTGGGTACCTGCATGTACAGTGGGTCCTGCATGACCATGGGTACCTGCATATACCAGGGGACCTGCTGTACAGGTGTACTGCATGTACCAGTGGGTACCGGCATGACCAGGGGTACCTGCATGTACCAATGGGTACCTGCATGTACGTGTGTACCTGATGTACCGTGGGTCCTGCATGTACCAGGGGGTACCTGATGACCAGGGGGTACCTGCAAACCAGTGGGGTACCTGCATATACAGGGGGGTCCTGCATGTACCAGTGGGTACGCATGTACCAGTGGGTACGGCATGTACGTGGGTACCTGCATGCCAGTGGGTCCCTGTGTACAGTGTGTACCTGCATGTACCGTGGGTACTGCGTACCAGTGGGACCTGCAGGTACCGGTGGGTCCTGCATGTACGTGGTACTGCAGTACCGTGTGTACCTGCGTACCAGGGGGGTACGCTGTACCGTGGGTACCTGCATGTCAGTGGGTACCTGATGTACCAGTGTGTACCTGCAGTACCAGTGGGTACCTGCAGACCGTGGGTCCTGCGTGTACCGGTTACCTGCATGTACCAGTGTGAAACCTGCATGTACCAGTGTGTACCTGCATGTTCCAGTGTGTACCTGCATGTACCAGTGTGTACCTGCATGTACCAGTGGGTACCTGCATGTACCAGTGTGTACCTGCATTACCAGTGTGTACCTGCATGTACCAGTGTGTACCTGCATGTACCAGTGTGTACCTGCATGTACCAGTGGGTACCTGCATGTACCAGTGGGTACCTGCATGTACCAGTGGGTACCTGCATGTACCAGTGTGTACCTGCATGTACCAGTGGGTACCTGCATGTACCAGTGGGTACCTGCGTGTACCAGTGTGTACCTGCATGTACCAGTGGGTACCTGCATGTACCAGTGTGTACCTGCATGTACCAGTGTGTACCTGCATGTACCAGTGTGTACCTGCATGTACCAGTGTGTACCTGCATGTACCAGTGTGTACCTGCATGTACCAGGGGTACCTGCATTTTACCATGTGTACCTGAATGTACCAGTGTGTACCTGCATGTACCGTGGGTACCTGCAGGGTACCAGTGGGTACCTGCTTTGTACCAGTGGGTACCTGCATGTACCAGTGTGTACCTGCATGTACCAGTGGGTACCTGCATGTACCAGTGGGTACCTGCGTGTACCAGTGTGTACCTGCATGTACCAGTGGGTACCTGCATGTACCAGTGGGTACCTGCGTGTACCAGTGGGTACCTGCATGTACCAGTGGGTACCTGCATGTACCAGTGGGTACCTGCATGTACAGTGGGTAACCTGCATGTACCATGTGTCCCCCTGAAATGTCCAGGGGGTTTCCTGCATGTACCAGTGGGTACCTGCGTGTACCAGTGCTTGCATCAACCTTTCACTAGTTACAGCACTTTCATAGGAAAGTAATAAATATATTGGTGCAGTTTTCAACCTCTTACATGTGTCAGCAAACTTTTTCCTATTTAACAAATATCAAGAACAAAGACAGAAATTGTCTCCTTTCAGTTGATGATGAAATCCGTGTGTGTTTATCCGTGTGTGTTTATCTGTGTGTGTTTTTCTGTGTGTGTTTATCTGTGTGTGTTTATGTGTGTTTATCAGTGTGTGTTTATCTGTGTGTGTTTATCAGTGTGTGTTTTTCTGTGTGTGTTTATCTGTGTGTTTTTCTGTGTGTGTTTATCTTGGGGTGGTGTTTATGTGTATTTACCCGTGTGGTTTATCAGTGTGTGTTTTTTCTGTGTGTGTTTATCCGTGTGTGTTTATCTGTGTGTTTTTCTGTGTGTTTTTATCTGTGTGTGTTTATGTGTATTTTCCGTGTGTGTTTATCTGTGTAGTTTATCTGTGTGTGTTTATCCGTGTGTGTTTATCCGTGTGTGTTTATCCGTGTGTGTTTATCCGTGGGGTGTTTATCCGTGTGTGTTTATACCGTATTTTTTTATCCGTGTGTGTTTATCCGTGTGTGTTTATCCGTGTGTTTTTATCAGTGTGTGTTTACCCCGTGTGTGTTTATCCGTGTGTGTTTATCAGTGTTTTTTTATCCGTGTGTGTTTATCTGTGTGCGTTTATCCGTGTGTGTTTATCCGTGTGTGTTTATCCGTGTGTGTTTATCCGTGTGTGTTTATCCGTGTGTGTTTATCCTGTGTGTTTATCCGTGTGTGTTTATCCGTGTGTGTTTATCCGTGTGTGTTTATCCGTGTGTGTTTATCAGTGTGTGTTTATCCGTTGTGTTTTATCGTGTGTGTTTATCCGTGTGTGTTTATCCGTGTGTGTTTATCCGTGTGTGTTTATCTGTGTCGTTTATCCGTGTGTGTTTATCAGTGTGTGTTTATCCGTGTGTTTTTTATCAGTGTGTTTATCCGTGTGTGTTTATCAGTGTGTTTTATCAGTGTGTGTTTATCCGTGTGTGTTTATCTGTGTGCGTTTATCCGGTGTGTTTATCAGTGTGTGTTTATCCGTGTGTGTTTATCGTGTGTTTATCCGTGTGTGTTTATCCGTGTGTGTTTATCAGTGTGTGTTTATCCGTGTGTGTTTATCAGTGTGTGTTTATCCGTGTGTGTTTATCAGTGTGTGTTTATCGTGTGTGTTTATCCGTGTGTGTTTATCCGTGTGTGTTTATCAGTGTGTGTTTATCCGTGTGTGTTTTTTCCGTGTGGTTTACCGTGTGTTTTTTATCCTGGGTTTCTAAAGTTCGACCAAGAATTAAGTATTTATGTACCAAACAACAACCACAAGTTTCACATTGGAAAAGCAAATTTAATTATCGAAATTTTCTTCAAAAATAACATTATGTCTTGATTTATATTACGACTTTTCAACATTGTCAATAAACGGCTAAATTATTACAGTAGTTATTATCTGTTTTCGTTCTGTTTATATGTGTTATATATGACATTAGTTTTTTGTGTTTGTTTACTTTTTGTTTACAGATAGTTATTTTTTTGTGTGTGTGAATTATAAACCATCGTACGAGGAATCTTGAACAAGCAAGTTGATTTAAGTTGTTTTATGTTTACATTGTCAACAAACTTGAGAAAAACTTAAGCACAGTGACGTGTGTCATAGTCATATTGAGGTGTGTGTAACTTTGCTCTGCTCGAGTGAACTCTTCTTGCCACCTCAGCCACTGTGTCCACCATTGCTCTGTTGCTCTCTTCATATTCCTCTTTGGCCTCCTGCAGTTCTGTGGAAGATTATGCATCACTGCAATGAATACCTTGTGCTCCCCAGACTGAAATGTACTTACTATGTAGTCCCTTTCTCCAATCTCGTCCATGCCTCCCATTTTCTCGAATTTCCATCGTTTTTTTACGAGCAGAGCAACCCCTCCTCCCCCTCAGCCCCTTCTATCTTTCCTCATGATCGAGAATCCTAGTGGGAAGATTACATCTGTTATTGTCTCAGTGAGTTTCGTTTCTGTAACTGCTATGAAGTCTGGGGACTTTTCATTGATTCATTCATGCCACTCCTCATATTTATTCGTTAATCCATCCACATTCGTGTACCAAACCTTCAACTTCTGTTCTAAAGCTGTGGTCCTGGGGAAATATTGGGGTTGGGAGAGCAGGAGCCCTGGCGGGGGCCTATGGGGGCTTGTGGTGGGGGTGGGGGCAGAGTTTCCTAGGGGGTTGCTGTATGGGTAGGGTTCGTGGTGTGGGGGCTGGGGACAGAGGGATTGGTGTGTGATTATTGGTTTAGATTGTTCAGGTGCCTTGGGGATGTCGTGATTGGAATCCTTGTGTTTCTGGGGGGGGGGGGTGTTTGCCCTTCCATCTCTGTGTGTGTGACTCTGTGTGTGTGTGTGGGTGTGTGTGTGTGTGTGTGTGTGTGGTGTGTTGTGTGTGTGTGTGTGTGGTGTGTGTGCGTGTGTGTGTTGTGTGTGTATGTGTAATATATATTTGCTAGCGTTGCAAAAGTACATTACAGCAAGATATCATCGCAAAATATAGCAGTAATGGAGACAGTAACAATGAGACAAACTAGCCAGTCAGGTTACACGCCTGGCTGCCGAAATCTTTTTTGTCAACAGATTGAGACTACCATGATGGTCGACTTTATTACTTTGAGATTTACTGATTTTTTTGTGTGTGTATTGTGGAAAGTGTTAGTTGTATTAATATTTTATAAGGGGATATAAGTGCAAATAAAAAAAAGGAGATCCTGGGAAATGATGAATCAATGTGTTAGAAATGTTGAGTCATGCAAGATAATTGCTTGAAGTGACAAGAATAATCAGTGTGGGAGACACTGTTGTGGAAGGTGCAGTGGGAAAGTTTGAAGTGCTTGATGTAAATAATAATGTGGGACCTTTACCTCACCTCAACAACACAGTAAACATGTCAACATACAGCAACAGTAAAGTAATGAAGAAAAACACTAAGGTAACACGCAAGAACAGTACAGTAACTTAAATAGTGTAGCACAGAAGAAAATTACTACTGTAATATACAAGAACTGTGTACTAACACATAAGACAGTGTATTAACACAGGAGAACAGTACAATAACACCAGAAAACTAACTCATACCAACAATAGAACAACATAAAACAGTACAGTACAGTAACACAGAAGAACAATACAATAACACATAGAAACAATACTGTAACACACAAGAAAAGTACAATATACAGTAAAACGGTATAACTAAACACAAGTAAATCACAAGAGTAGAGCAAGATAATAATACATAAAATATCAGTACTGAAAACATTAAAACAGAGTCGTACTGGCCAGGTCGTAACATCAACACCAACAATCCTTTTTGTCCAGAGGCAGACTCTCTCAGTTTGCAAATCTCATTTTCTTTTCCCAGATTTTTTTTTGTTGTATTTGCGAATATTTTTTTGTCAATATAGTGAAGGTGAAAGAAGTGAAAACATGAAAAATTAAAACGTGAAAGAGAGACTAACATTTAGTAATTTTAAAAGTGGGGTGTGTGTGTGTTTTGGAGTGTGTGTGTGTGTGTGTGTGTGTGTGTGTGTGTGTGTGTGTGTGTGTGTGTGTGTTTTGTGTGTGTCGTGTGTGTGTGTGTGTGTTGTGTGAGTGTGAGTGTGTGTGTTTTGTGTGTGTGTGTACTCACCTAGTTGTACTCACCTAGTTGAGGTTGCGGGGGTCGAGTCCGAGCTCCTGGCCCCGCCTCTTCACTGATCGCTACTAGGTCACTCTCCCTGAGCCGTGAGCTTTATCATACCTCTGCTTAAAGCTATGTATGGATCCTGCCTCCACTACATCGCTTCCCAAACTATTCAACTTACTGACTACTCTGTGGCTGAAGAAATACTTCCTAACACCCCTGTGATTCATCTGTGTCTTCAACTTCCAACTGTGTCCCCTTGTTACTGTGTCCAATCTCTGGAACATCCTGTCTTTGTCCACCTTGTCAACTCCTCTCAGTATTTTGTATGTCGTTATCATGTCCCCCCTATCTCTCCTGTCCTCCAGTGTCGTCAGGTTGATTTCCCTTAACCTCTCCTCGTAGGACATACCTCTTAGCTCTGGGACTAGTCTTGTTGCAAACCTTTGCACTTTCTCTAGTTTCTTCACGTGCTTGGCTAGGTGTGGGTTCCAAACTGGTGCCGCATACTCCAATATGGGCCTAACGTACACGGTGTACAGGGTCCTGAATGTGTGTGTGTGTTTGTGTGTGTGTGTGTGTGTGTGTGTGTGTGTGTGTGTGTGTGTACTTGTGTGTTTACTTATGAACGTGAAAGAGAGACTAACATTTAGTAATTCAAAAGTGTGTGTGTGTGTGTGTGTGTGTGTGTGTGTGTGTGTGTGTGTGTGTGTGTGTGTGTGTGTGTGTGTGTGTGTGTGTGTGTGTGTGTGTGTGTGTGTGTGTGTGTGTGTCTTTGTGTGTGTTTGTGTGTGTTTTGTGTGTGTGTGTGTATGTGTGTGAGTGTGTGTGTGTGTGTGTGTGTGTGTGTGAGTGTGTGTGTGTGTGTGTGTGTGTGTATGTGTGTGTGTGTGTGTGTTTGTGTGTGTGTGTGTGTGTGTGTGTGTGTGTGTGTGTGTGTGTGTGTGTGTACTTGTGTGTGTGTGTGTACTTGTGTGTTTACTTATGGACGTTTCAGTGACTTGCTTATATATAACAAGACGAACTGCAACATAAAACAGGAAGCTGATAACTTGTTTACAACAGATTTCTTGGTGGAAGACAGAGTCACATACGGACACAAATATAAACAATAAGTGAAAACAAAAATATAACGAACAGTCTTTGTCCCTGACTTTGTTTCTGGTCCAGTTCACAACTGTCTTTGTCCCTGACTTTGTTTCTGGTACAGTTTACATCTGCTGGACACATTGTTTGATCAAATTGAAAAATATTGTTTAATTTAAAGAAAAAATAGTGTTTGTCAAAATTATGACTGACAGAGTGATGGAAAAGACAAAATATAAGTAATGAATAACTGGCTGGGGTTAAAAAGAGGAAGGATATGTGTGCATCAACATAATTTTGCAAACGTTGAATAAACAGAAAAATCGAACTGTTACAAAAAACATTGTCTTTGTTGTTAACGTGCAAGTGAATAAAAACAGCAGTATCGAAGATACTGCTGTTTTATTCACTTGTCCATTAGTCCACGTCACTTGTACCTTAGCCAACGTCACTGTTTTATTCACAGCAGTATCGAAGACACTGCTGAAATCGTTCTAGACTACCGTGAAGGTCGACTTTATCAATAAGGAAATTTTTTAGTGTGGAGACATTATTGTGGAAGATGTTGTAGGAAACTTCAGGATTCAATTAAAATTTACTGTAAAGAATTTCTTTAATTCAGGGACGAGAGAAATACATGTGTTATGGTTATTGTGTGCATGTGATGCACTGCGCTTCTTTTTAATTATAATAATAATAATAATAATATGTGCGTGTGTGTCTGTGTGAATGTACTTGTGAACTTTCATATTTACTTGTGGACGTTTCAGTGTCTTGAAAATGACGAACTGCAACAAAAAAGAAGCTGATAAATTTTTTGTAACAGATTTGCTGGTGGGAAGACAGAGTCACACTCGGACTCACATTTAAACACAGTAAAACTTTTAGAAATACACATATATAGCTGCAAGAGTGAAAACAAAACAAAAAGTAAGTTAAACACATAATGAAACATAAATAGAAGTCCGAGATTATCACTAAGTAACCTCAGCTTGGTGGCCGAGTTGGGAGGCAGCTTGGTGTTGTCTAGCTGACTACTGTTCCAGGCTGTCTTGGTGGGTGTAATTACAGGACGCAGTTTTCTGTATGTCCCCTCCTGTAATTCCACCCACCTGGACAGTCTCGGCAGTAGACCAGCTAGACAAGACCAAGTTAACATCCAACAAGGTCACTGGGGAGGGGCCAACACATACACAACACACACGCCCACCCAAAAACACCCACCCGCCCAACAACCCACCCAACCACCTGCCCACCTGGGAAAGTGAGGAAGGGAGTTCATCTGAGGGGACACAGATGGACTTCTGGACACACGGAACTAGGGAAAGCACCAAAACAACCGGGAGTGCGAAGTGTGGAAGGGTTGACATCCGGGGGCCCACGGATGGAGACCTGGAAACACAAACCACACCTGACTATGACAACACCTATGATCACAATTCACCTCACTACAACCACACCTCACTACAACCACACCTCACTACGACCACACCTCACTATGACCACACCTCACTACAAGCACACCTCAAGCATGATCCACACCTGGGAGTTCATCTGAGGGGACACAGATGGACTTCTGGACACACGGAACTAAGGAAAGCACCAAAATAACCGGAAGTGGGAAGTGTGGAAGGGTTGACATCCGGGGGCCCACGGATGGAGACCTGGAAACATAAACCACACCTGACTATAACAACACCTATGACCACACCTTAATATGACCATACCTAACTATGACCACACATGACTATGACCACACCTTATTATGACCTCTCCTCACCTATGACCACATCTAACTATGACCACAGCTAACTATGACTACACCTCACTATAACCTCACCTAACTATGATCACACCTCACTATAACCTCACCTAACTATGACCACAGCTAACTATGACTACACCTCACTATAACCTCACCTAACTATGATCACACCTCACTATAACCTCACCTAACTATGACCATCCCTCACCTATGACCACATCTACGACCTCACCTCACTATGACCACACCTTTCCATGATCCACACCTGGGAGTTCATCTGAGGGGACACAGATGGACTTCTGGATACACGGAACTAAAGAAAGCACCAAAATAACCGGAAGTGGGAAGTGTGGAAGGGTTGATATCCGGGGGGTCCACGGATTGAGACCTGGAAACAAACTTCACCTGACGTGACCACATCTCACTATGACCTCATCTTACTATAACCACAGCATAACCTCACTTAACTATGACCCCAGCTCACTATGACCCCACCTAACTATGACCATCCCTCACCTATGACCACATGTACGTCCACACCTCAGCATGACCTCACCTTACTATGACCACACCTCACCATGATCCACACCTGGGAGTTTATCTGAGGGACACAGATGAACTTCTGGACACACCAAAACAACTATGGAAGGGTTGATATCCAGGGGCCCACGGATGGAGACCGGGAAACATGAACCACACCTGACTATGACCACATCTGACTATGATTACACCTGACTATGAGAATACCTCACTTTACCTATGCTGATTACACTGGTCAACAATATTTGTAAAGTTGTATGCTTCTTAAATGAGATTAGTCAGTTCTAATGTATTTTCATGTCATGAATCCAAATATCACCTTGCTACGGGACATGTAATAACTGATTATTTTATTATATGTGTCATTAAGTTTAAACTCTAATCCGTACCTACTCTCTGCCCCATTTGCCCTGGTACCATTTTTGCTAACTCTCCCACAGTTTGCTGGAAAAAAAAGTCTAAATGTGAGTCCAAAAAGTGAATTTTAAGAGACATGTTAGTAGGTTGGTAGACAGCAACCACCCAGGGAAGTACTACCGTCCTGCCAGATGACTGTGAAACAGAAACCTGTAACTGTTTTGCATGATGGTAGGATTGCTGGTTTCTTTTTCTGTCTCATAAACACGCTGGATAACCGGGATATCTTGCTACTCCAACTTACACTTTGGTCACACTTCACAGACACGCACATGCATATATATATATACATACATCTAGGTTTTTCTCCTTTTTCTACATAGCTCTTGTTCTTCTTTATTTCTTCTATTGTCCATGGGGAAGTGGAAAAGAATCTTTCCTCCGTAAGCCATGCGTGTCGTATGAGGCGACTAAAATGCCGGGAGCAATGGGCTAGTAACCCCTTCTCCTGTAGACATTTACTAAAAAAGAGAAGAAGAAAAACTTTATAAAACTGGGATGCTTGAATGTGCGTGGATGTAGTGCAGATGACAAGAAACAGATGATTGCTGATGTTATGAATGAAAAGAAGTTGGATGTCCTGGCCCTAAGCGAAACAAAGCTGAAGGGGGTAGGGGAGTTTCGGTGGGGGGAAATAAATGGGATTAAATCTGGAGTATCTGAGAGAGTTAGAGCAAAGGAAGGGGTAGCAGTAATGTTGAATGATCAGTTATGGAAGGAGAAAAGAGAATATGAATGTGTAAATGCAAGAATTATGTGGATTAAAGTAAAGGTTGGATGCGAGAAGTGGGTCATAATAAGCGTGTATGCACCTGGAGAAGAGAGGAATGCAGAGGAGAGAGAGAGATTTTGGGAGATGTTAAGTGAATGTATAGGAGCCTTTGAACCAAGTGAGAGAGTAATTGTGTAGGGGACCTGAATGCTAAAGTAGGAGAAACTTTTAGAGGGGGTGTGGTAGGTAAGTTTGGGGTGCCAGGTGTAAATGATAATGGGTGCCCTTTGAATGAACTTTGTATAGAAAGGGGTTTAGTTATAGGTAATACATATTTTAAGAAAAAGAGGATAAATAAGTATACAACATATGATGTAGGGCGAAATGACAGTAGTTTGTTGGATTATGTATTGGTAGATAAAAGACTGTTGAGTAGACTTCAGGATGTACATGTTTATAGAGGGGCCACAGATAATATCAGATAACTTTCTAGTTGTAGCTACACTGAGAGTAAAAGGTAGATGGATACAAGGAGAATAGAAGCATCAGGGAAAGAGAGGTGAAGGTTTATAAACTAAAAGAGGAGGCAGTTAGGGAAAGATATAAACAGCTATTGGAGGATAGATGGGCTAATGAGAGCATAGGCAATGGGGTCGAAGAGGTATGGGGTAGGTTTAAAAATGTAGTGTTAGATGTTCAGCAGAAGTTTGTGGTTACAGGAAAGTGGGTGCAGGAGGGAAGAGGAGCGATTGGTGGAATGATGATGTAAAGAGAGTAGTAAGGGAGAAAAAGTTAGCATATGAGAAGCTTTTACAAAGTAGAAGTGATGCAAGGAGGGAAAGTATATGGAGAAAAAGAGAGAGGTTAAGAGAGTGGTGAAGCAATGTAAAAAGAGAGCAAATGAGAGAGTGGGTGAGATGTTATCAACAAATTTTATTGAAAATAAGAAAAAGTTTTGGAGTGAGATTAACAAGTTAAGGAAGCCTAGAGAACAAATGGATTTGTCAGTTAAAAATAGGAGAGGAGAGTTATTAAATGGAGAGTTAAAGGTATTGGGAAGATGGAGGGAATATTTTGAGGATTTGTTAAATGTTGATGAAGATAGGGAAGCTGTGATTTCGTGTATAGGGCAAGGAGGAATAACATCTTGTAGAGTGAGGAAGAGCCAGTTGTGAGTGTGGGGGAAGTTCGTGAGGCAGTAGGTAAAATGAAAGGGGGTAAGGCAGCCGGGATTGATGGGATAAAGATAGAAATGTTAAAAGCAGGTGGGGATATAGTTTTGGAGTGGTTGGTGCAATTATTTAATAAATGTATGGAAGAGGGTAAAGTACCTAGGGATTGGCAGAGAGCATGCATAGTTCCTTTGTATAAAGGTAAAGGGGACAAAAGAGAGTGCAAAAATTATAGGGGGATAAGTCTGTTGAGTATACCTGGTAAAGTGTATGGTAGAGTTATTATTGAAAGAATTAAGAGTAAGACTGAGAAATAGGATAGCAGATGAACAAGGAGGCTTTAGGAAAGGTAGGGGGTGTGTGGACCAGGTGTTTACAGTGAAACATATAAGTGAACAGTATTTAAATAAGGCTAAAGAGGTCTTTGTGGCATTTATGGATTTGGAAAAGGCGTATGACAGGGTGGATAGGGGGGCAATGTGGCAGATGTTGCAGGTGTATGGTGTAGGAGGTAGGTTACTGAAAGCAGTGAAGAGTTTTTTACGAGGATAGTGAGGCTCAAGTTAGAGTACATAGGAAAGAGGGAAATTATTTCCCAGTAAAAGTAGGCCTTAGACAGGGATGTGTGATGTCACCGTGGTTGTTTAATATATTTATAGATGGGGTTGTAAGAGAAGTAAATGCGAGGGTCTTGACAAGAGGCGTGGAGTTAAAAGATAAGGAATCACACATAAAGTGGGAGTTGTCACAGTTGCTCTTTGCTGATGACACTGTGCTCTTGGGAGAATTCTGAAGAGAAGTTGCAGAGATTGGTGGATGAATTTGGTAGGGTGTGCAAGAGAAGAAAATTAAAAGTGAATACAGGAAAGAGTAAGGTTATGAGGATAACAAAAATATTAGGTGATGAAAGATTGGATATCAGATTGGAGGGAGACAGTATGGAGGAGGTGAATGTATTCAGATATTTGGGAGTGGACGTGTCAGCGGATGGGTCTATGAAGGATGAGGTGAATCATAGAATTGATGAGGGGAAAAGGGTGAGTGGTGCACTTAGGAGTCTGTGGAGACAAAGAACTTTGTCCTTGGAGGCAAAGAGGGGAATGTATGAGAGTATAGTTTTACCAACACTCTTATATGGGTGTGAAGCATGGGTGATGAATGTTGCAGCGAGGAGAAGGCTGGAGGCAGTGGAGATGTCATGTCTGAGGGCAATGTGTGGTGTGAATATAATGCAGAGAATTCGTAGTTTGGAAGTTAGGAGGAGGTGCGGGATTACCAAAACTGTTGTCCAGAGGGCTGAGGAAGGGTTGTTGAGGTGGTTCGGACATGTAGAGAGAATGGAGCGAAACAGAATGACTTCAAGAGTGTATCAGTCTGTAGTGGAAGGAAGGCAGGGTAGGGGTCGGCCTAGGAAAGGTTGGAGGGAGGGGGTAAAGGAGGTTTTGTGTGCGAGGGGCTTGGACTTCCAGCAGGCGTGCGTGAGCGTGTTTGATTGGAGTGAATGGAGACAAATGGTTTTTAATACTTGATGTGCTGTTGGAGTGTGAGCAAAGTAACATTTATGAAGGGGTTCAGGGAAACCGGCAGGCCGGACTTGAGTCCTGGAGATGGGAAGTACAGTGCCTGCACTCTGAAGGAGGGGTGTTAATGTTGCAGTTTAAAAACTGTAGTGTAAAGCACCCTTCTGGCAAGACAGTGATGGAGTGAATGATGGTGAAAGTTTTTCTTTTTCGGGCCACCCTGCCTTGGTGGGAATCGGCCAGTGTGATAATAAAAAAATAATAAAAAAATGTTACATCCCATGTTCTTGTAAGCCCTGATGAGGTTTTCCACCAATTCTTCTTAGTTGCCTTCCAGTTTTATGTATAGAGGTGGATGTTGAACATTTTTCATCGCAGGCTCCGATGATTGACGAGGTGGTCAGTCTCTCCTGATGTAGTGGGAACCTCTTGCACGGCTGTCCCAGTCACGTAAACAGCAGCAGTACTTGGTGTTTGGCTAAGAAAATCACCTAACTTTCGCCTCAAAATATAAACCACCTTCTATGACTGTTGGAACAATAATGAAGGTCAGTGAGACTGTGAGTGTGGTAAGACACACACTGCCACAAGCCTGCTGGAACCTGTTGTGGCACGTAGGTGTATACTGAAACCAATTTTAACCATGATATTCATAATCAGTGTTCTAAAATTAGTTGGAAATTGCTACGCTGGTCTCGGAAGCGATGAAAAAGAAGAAGTGGCTAGAAAAGTACCTCAAAATAACAATAGAACAAAAGTAACACAAAAGAACACTACAGTAACACTTAAGAACAATACTGTAACACAGAAGAAAAGTACAGTAATTTATATCAGAACAGTAGAGCAGTACACAAGTACCACACAAGAACAATACAATAAAATACATACTACATAAATACATAATACATAAAACATCAGTACTGAAGACAATAAGACAGAGTTCTACTGGCTAGGTTGTAACATCGAGAGGTTGACTCTTATTTTCTTTCCATAGATTTTTTTGTTGTTTTTGCGAATATTTTTCTCAGTACAAGATTCTCTCAGTTGCTACTTCCTTATATCTTCACATTACGGATATCTACAAAATACTACGTATCATCTCGATTATTCATAATTCTAAGAAGACGAACTGCAACATAAAACAGGAAGTTGATAACTTTTTTTGCAGCAGATTTCTTGGTGGAAGACAGAGTCACATACGGACACAAATATAAACAATAAGTGAAAACAAAACAAAAATAACAAACTGCCTTTGTCCCTGATTTGTTTTTGGTACAGTTGACAACTGTCTTTGTCTCTGACTTTGTTTCTGGTACAGTTCACAACTGCCTTTGTCTCTGACTTTGTTTCTGGTACAGTTCACAACTGCCTTTGTCTCTGACTTTGTTTCTGGTACAGTTCACAACTGTCTTTGTCCCTGACTTTGTTTCTGGTACAGTTCACAACTGCCTTTGTCTCTGACTTTGTTTCTGGTACAGTTCACAACTGTCTTTGTCCCTGACTTTGTTTCTGGTACAGTTCACAACTGCCTTTGTCTCTGACTTTGTTTCTGGTACAGTTCACAACTGTCTTTGTCCCTGACTTTGTTTCTGGTACAGTTCACAACTGCCTTTGTCTCTGACTTTGTTTCTGGTACAGTTCACAACTGTCTTTGTCCCTGACTTTGTTTCTGGTACAGTTCACAACTGCCTTGTCTCTGACTTTGTTTCTGGTATCAGTTCACAACTGTCTTTGTCCCTGACTTTGTTTCTGGTACAGTTCACAACTGCCTTTGTCTCTGACTTTGTTTCTGGTACAGTTCACAACTGTCTTTGTCCATGACTTTGTTTCTGGTACAGTTCACAACTGCCTTTGTCTCTGACTTTGTTTCTGGTACAGTTCACAACTGTCTTTGTCCCTGACTTTGTTTCTGGTACAGTTCACAACTGCCTTTGTCTCTGACTTTGTTTCTGGTACAGTTCACAACTGTCTTTGTCCCTGACTTTGTTTCTGGTACAGTTCACAACTGTCTTTGTCCCTGACTTTGTTTCTGGTGCAGTTCACAACTGTCTTTGTCCCTGACTTTGTTTCTGGTACAGTTCACAACTGTCTTTGTCCCTGCCTTTGTTTCTGGTACAGTTCACAACTGTCTTTGTCCCTGACTTTGTTTCTGGTACAGTTCACAACTGTCTTTATCCCTGACTTTGTTTCTGGTACAGTTCACAACTGCTGGACACAGTGTTAGAGAAAATTATAAATTTTGTTTAATTTAAATAAAATATTAGTGCTTGTCCATTGCCTGCTGGTTATACCAAGCAATGAATATGTCAAAATTGTGACTGACAGAGTGATGGAAAAGACAAAATATAAGACATCGCGTTTGTTGCCAGACTTGCTAACATCCAGCAGAACAATATACAAGTGAATAAAAACAGAGTAATGGTTCCTGCGAAATGTTAAGTGAAACTTTTGGAAATTTTGAGTCAATATATTTATTTAGAAAAAGGAAGGGAATGTGTGCATCAACATAATTTTGCAAACGTTGAATAAACAGAAAAAAAGGGAATTGTTACAAAAGACATTTCGTTTGTTACTGTTTCCATCCTTATACCCCGGATGTCAACCCTTCCATAGTTGTTTTGGTGTTTTCTCTTGTTCCGTGTCTCCAGAAGTCCATCTGTGTCCCCTCAGATGAACTCCCAGGTAAGAATCATTGTGAGGTGAGGTCATACTGAGGTGTGGTCGTAGATGTTGTCATACGTGAGGGGTGGTCATAGTTACGTGAGATGTGGTCATAGTCGATAAAGTTCAAAAAACGATTTCAGCAGACTGTTCCACCAATATTCCTATATACTTTCTAAATTTAAACTTGTCTAATTGAAATACATTATTGTGAGTTCTCTCTTGGAGAGATATACTCAACACCTCATATACATAGCCTTTGTTAATAACCATCTTCCACTTATACACTTCGATCATGTCTTCCCTCATTCTTCACCTTACAAGTGAATGTAATTTAAGGGAGCTGCGTAATCTTGATATAAATCTTGATATAATCTACTTGCTTAGGCACTGCTGTCATGTTTCAAGATTGCTGCTTACAATAACCCCAAAATCCTTTTCGCATTATGTACGGCTAAATTCTACATTATTTCGTCAATTAGTGCTAGGGTTATGAACATTCCCGAGCTTCAGAACTTTGCATTGGATGTAGTCATAGGTGAGGTGTGGTCATAGTTAGGTGTGGTCATAGTTAGGTGAGGTCATAGACAGTTATGGTTATAGGTGTGGTTTATGTTTCCAGGTCTTCATCCGTGGGCCCCCGGATGTCAACGCTTCCACACTTCCCAGTCCGGTTATTTTGGTCCTTTCCCTAGTCCCGTGTGTCCAGAAGTCCATGTGTCCCCTGAGATAAACTCCTAGGTGTGAATCATGGAAAGGTGTGGTCATAGTGAGGTGAGGTCGAAGATATGGTCATAGGTGAGGGATGGTCATAGTTAGGTGAGGTCATAGTGAGGTGTGATCATAGTTAGGTAAGGTTATAGTGAGGTGTAGTCATAGTTAGCTGTGGTCATGTTAGATTGGTCATAGTTAGGTGAGGTTTTATAGTGAGTGTGAATCATAGTTAGTAAGGTTACAGTGAGGGTAGTACCAGTTAGCTGTGGTCATAGTTAGATGTGGTCATAGGTGAGGAGAGGTTATAGTGAGGTGCGGTCATAGTCATGTGAGGTCATAGTTAGGTATGGTCATATTAAGGTGTGGTCATAGGTGTTGTTATAGTCAGGTGTGGTTTATGTTTCCAGGTCTCCATCCGTGGGCCCCCGGATGTCAACCCTTCCACACTTCCAACTACCGGTTATTTTGGTGCTTTCCTTAGTTCCGTGTGTCCAGAAGTCCATCTGTGTCCCCTCAGATGAACTCCCAGGTGTGGATCATGCTTGAGGTGTGGTTGTAGTGAGGTGTGGTCATAGTGAGGTGTGGTTGTAGTGAGGTGAATTGTGGTCATAGTCAGGTGTGGTTTATATTTCCAGGTCTCCATCCGTGGGCCCCCGGATGTCAACCCTTCCACACTTCCAACTCCCGGACGTTTTGGTGTTTTCCCTAGTTCCATGTGTCCAGAAGTCCATCTGTGTCCCCTCAGATGAACTCCCTCCCTCACTTTCCCAGGTGGGCAGGTGGTTGGGTGGGTTGTTGGGCGGGTGGGTGTTTTTGGGTGGGCGTGTGGGTTGTGTATGTGTTGGCCCCTCCCCAGTGACCTTGTTGGATGTTAACTTGGTCTTGTCTAGCTGGTCTACTGCCGAGACTGTCCAGGTGGGTGGAATTACAGGAGGGGACACACAGAAAACTGCGTCCTGTAATTACACCCACCAAGACAGCCTGGAACAGTAGTCAGCTAGACAACACCAAGCTGCCTCCCAACTCGGCCACCAAGCTGAGGTTACTTAGTGATAATCTCGGACTTCTATTTATGTTTCATTATGTGTTTAACTTACTTTTTGTTTTGCTTTCACTCATGCAGCTTTATAAGTGTATGTGCGACCGTTTTATATTGTATAGATGTGTGTCCGTGTGATTCTATATCTTCCCACCAATAAATCTGCTACAAGAACGTTATCAGCTTTCATTTTTGTTGAAATTCGTCATTTTCCTATATATAAAACACTTAAACGTCCACAGGTAAATACGAAAATACACCAGTACATTCACACACACACACGATAACCACAACATACCATGGTGTACAACTCACTAACCCATCAATAATAACCATTAATCAATGACGGTCTACACAACACAGTGTGTAGTTACAAACATTCAAAGACAAACACAACTCGAGCAGAGTTGTATGGTCAAATGAACCAATTTTTATCCAACAACTAGAATGGAACAGTTATCCTCTTCCTTAGACTGAGTTCTAACAGTAAACAAACATATAATGCCATTAATGAACAGACGTATATTACACAAGATACTCATGATGTTAATTTTCCTTTAACAGAGCTTCCTTCATGCTGGTGAAGGGATAAATGTCTGAGAGGTCCCAGGCATTGTAACCCTTACTTGTTTAACACATTCCAGTAAAATAATTATTAACGATTTCACTTCAGACTGTAAAATTAAACCAATATATAAAAAAGGAAAAAATCCAAGACTCCGCCGGGAGTCGAACCCGAGTCTGCTGCTTTAGAGGCAGCCGTGCTGACCGCTGCACCACAGAGTCGTAATGTTAAGTAATGGGGTTTTGTTATATAGCTCAATTGTAGTGTTGGCAAAGTAATGACCTTTATTAGAGGCCTGACTTCTGGTTCTGTTGGCACCCATCTTGACGGTACTAGTGGCCAGTGCTTCTCTCCCTGCTGGTACGAACGTGGGAGGGGTACTAGTGACCAGTGTGCTTTCTCCTGCTGGTACGATCGTGGAGTGGTACTAGTGACCAGTTACAGAGAAATTACAAGAATAACCGAGCAAACACCAAAGGAGAGATCGCTGCAGACAACTAAGTCTGATAGTTCGCTTTCTGTAGTATCCATTTAAATAAACAAGTTTTCTTGCAAGAGGACAGTCTGAGGAACGACCTGTAATGCGGCCTCGTTAGTTGTTGCTTAAGATGCAAAGGTGACAACAGCCGGAATGTAAATGACAACTGCAGGTCAAAGGTGTTTCCCTAAGGTGCATAACAGCTGAAAATGAAAGGTTAACTGACGGTGTTCCTTAAGTGTGAACTTCAAGTGATGGTTTAAAGTAAATTACAAGTGTGAACTTGAAGTGTGAACTTCAAGTGTGAACTACAGGTGATGATGTGAGGTGAACTACAAGTAGAAATATAATGGGAAATACAGGACAGTTGTTGTTGTTGCTTCATGTTTCTTCTATTTTCACTATCTTCATTGAACTCCATCCTCACTACCTTTCTTCTTCTTCTTCTTCTTCTTCTTCTTCTTCTTCTTCTTCTTCTTCTTCTTCTTCTTTTCATCACATTTATTATTATTATTATTATTATCATTATTTTATTATTAGTTTTAATTTTTATTATTATTATTATTATTATTATTATTAATATATTATTTCTCTTTTTTGAGAACTAGGAGACTCTGTACAATAAATTTCAGCAGCATCATCAAGGATTCGTTTATTCCACAATACACTAATAACTCGCACATAGAAGAGAGGAGCTTACGACGACTACGTTTACGGTCCGGGACTTGGACCATTTACAAAGCTCACACCTAATCTTCGTAATGGACCAAGTCGGACCGATAACGTTCGTCGTAAAACTCTCTTTTCTATGTGCGACGTAAGTAATTTGTGTAATCGTTCCAGTCACGGTATGTGCTTTTTTGTTTTTATTCACAACACTGTTGGACTTACACTGTTGGACTTACACTGTTGGACTTACACTGTTGGACTTACACTGTTGGACTTACGCTGTTGGACTTACACTGTTGAACTTACGCTGTTAGATTTACACTGTTGGACTTATACTGTTGAACTTACACTGTTGGACTTACACTGCTGAACTTACACGGTTGGACTTACACTGTTGGACTTACACTGTTGGCCTTACACTGTTGGAATTACATTATTGGAATTTCACTATTGGACTTACACTGTTGGACTTACACTGTTGGGATCTCTTAAAACTCGTCATTTTATTCTACTAAAGCGGAAACGCGAAGATTATACAAACAGCTGGAGAAAATACTGGGACGGGGCTGGAAATAAAAGAAATGTCACACTGCAGGAACTGGAACAAGACAACAAGGTCTGGACAGGGCAAGGACAGAACAGCAACAGGGACAAGAACAAGAAGCACAAGGACAGAAACAAGATTGTTTTCCGTAATAACCTGTTTTCACTCTCATTTTTCCATCTCCCTGGACTGTTTCTCTGTCAGTTTCCATTCGTCCTTTCGTTTTCGTCATTTTCCATCGCACGGAACTCTTAATCAGTGGACATTTTTTTCTGGGCCATGGGCGGTTTTTCCTGTAATTTTACATCGGCCTGGGACTGTTTTCTCCACGTCATTTTCTATTGCCCACTGGACATTTTGTTTGTAATTTTCATCGTTCTGGAAGGTTTTTCATGTCATTATTCATCTATCAGATTGATTTCTTTGTCATTTATCACCCTGAACCGTTTTTAACTGTCATTTTCCTTCGCAATAGACGGTTTTCCATGTCATTTTCCATTGCCTTGAACTGTTGTCCTTGTCATCTTCCATCGCTCTAACTATTTTTTCCAGGCATAGTTAATTGCTCAGACATGTTCTTCCGCCATTCAAAAAACGCCCTATCGAATGTTTTTCTTACATTTTTCCTTTTTTCTGAAACGGCTTTTCCTCTCATATTCCAGCGTTTTGGATTTTTTCCCTGTCATATTCCATCGTTCTGGTCAGATTTTACTCTTATATTCCTTCGTTCTGATCAGGTTTCCTTCTCATATTCCATCGTTCTGGACGGTTTTCCCTGTCATATTCCATCGTTCTGGACGGTTTTCCCTGTCATATTCCATCATTTTGGACGGCTTTCTCTCTCATATTCCATCGTTCTAGTCATGTTTCTCTCTCATATTCCATCGTTCTGGTCAGGTTTCCCTGTCATATTCCATCGCTCTGGTCAGGTTTCCCTGTCATGTTAAATCATTACTGATGGATTTACCTGTCATATTCCATCTTTCTGGACGGGTTTCCTTGTCACATTCCATCGTTCAGGTCAGGTTTCCCTCTCATATTCCATCGTTCAGGTCAGGTTTCCCTTTCATATTCCATCGTTCTCGACGTGTTTTCCTGTCATATTTCATCACAATGGACGGGTTTCAGTGTCATATTCCTTCGTCTTTGACGGGTTTCCCAGTCATATTCCATATCCTTGGACTATTTTTCCCTGTCATTTTCCATCGTCCTTGACGGGTTACTGGTTACCATCCATATTCACGAATGCTGGACGGGCTTTCCAGTCATTTTCGTTTGTTGTGCCATATTCTACCGCCAAGGACAGTTTACCCGGTCATATTCCATTGTTCTGGACGGATTTTCATGTCATATTCCATTGTCCTGTACACGTTAGTCTGGCACATTCCATCCTTCTGGATGGGTATTATTGTCATGTTTTTTCGCCAGGGACAGGTTTATCCGGTCGTTTTCTGTAACCCTGGACAGGTTTCTCTGTCATATTCCATCGCACTGGACTGGTAATCCCCTCCCCCCCTCTGTTATTTTCCATAGCAAATCCTTAAATGTTTTCCCTGTAATTCTTCAATCTCAATGGGACCGGTTTTCATGTTCAATTTTCCATCGTTCTGTATAGGGGTTTTTCTTGTCATATTCCGCCAACCTGGACAGATGATTTCCGTCATTTTCCATCACCCTGTACTTTTCCGCTGTCATGTTCAATCGCCCTTGACATGTTTTCTGGCATTTTCAATCGTTCTTGACTGGGTGGTCTGTCATAGTCGATTGTTTTCTCAGTGGGTTTCTGTCATTTTCCATCTCACTAAATGGTTTCTCTGGTATTTTCCATCGCCTTTGAAGTGCTTTCACCGTCTTTATCCATTCGCCCTTGTTTAAGGGGATTCCCCTGTAATATTTCATGGTCGGGGAACGGTTTTCCTGTCATTTTCCATTGCCTAAGCGACGGTTTCCTGTAATAATTACCATATTCATGAACATTTTTCTCTCATTTTGTCGTTCGCCCTGGACATGTTTTTTTTAAAATTCTCCAGCTTTCACGAAGGAGTTTTCCAGTCATATTTCATTCGTTTTTGGTCAGTTTTTCTCTGTCTTATTCCATCGTTTCTGGTAGGGTTCCTTCTTGTCAAGTCTCCATCGTTCTGGCGGTATTTCTGTTATATTTAAATCTTTTCGTTTCAAGTTTCCCTTGATATTCCATCGTCTTGTGGGTTTTTCCTGTCTTATTCCATCGTTGTGGAATCGGGTTTCCATTAGTATTCAAGCATTGCTCCGACGGACGTCCCTATCATTTTATATTTGCCGTGTAACGTGTTTCCCTGTCTTATTCTATCACAATGGACCAGTTTTCCATTTCATTATTCCCATTGTTGTGGACGGTTTTTCTTATCATTATTCCATCGTCTGTCATATTTCCTCTTTTCTGGAGGGTTTTAATGTCGCATTCCACCGCCGGGACACTTTTATCCTGGCGCTTTCCGAGCTCTAGACAGGTTTACATGACATAATTCCATTCGCTCTTGACTGGTATCCCTGTCATTTCCCTAGTTCTGTAACGGGTTTTCCCTGATATATTCCTCAACCGAAACAGGTTTCGTAGTTTTCCATCATCCGGGATTTTTATCTCTGTCATTTTCTCTCGAGCTGCAATGTTTTTGTGTCATATTCTTCGGCCATGGACATGTTATTTAGTCTTTTCAGTTCGCTCTGGATTCTTTAGTGATTTCCCTGTTCATTTTTCCGTCGCCATTGATGGTTTCCCTTGTCATTTTCCATCGCTGTGAAGCGTTTTTTCTCCGTAATTTTCCTTCACCTAGTAAGATTTCCCTGTCATATTCGATTGTCCTGAACGGGTCACTGGTCATTTTTTTTCAAATCACTGTGGACGGGTTTCTGTGGTTTTCCCTTGCATTTTCAATCGCCATGGATATGTTTTTCTGAATTTCAATCTTTCATCAAAGGTTTCCTTGTCAAATTCCATCGATAAAATTTCTTGATTACTTTCCCTGCCACTGCCCATAGGCCCTGAAGACGTTTCCTCTGTCATTTTCCATTTGAATTTTTTTCCCCTTCCTCAATTTTCCATTTCCCTAAACTACTTTCCCTGTAAATTGTCATCATCTTCGACGTGTTTTTTCTTGTCATTTTCCATCGTGTGGGCGCGGTTCTCTCTCATATCCCTCGATCTTGAATGGTGTTTCGCCGTCATTTTTTCCAACGCCTTGAAATGTTTTCTTCTCATTTTCCTTCGTTGTGGAATGTACTCGTTGTCATTTTCAAGGATTTTATTATTGTCCTATCATTTTCCATCTCCCTGGATATGCTTTTCTGCTATTTTCAATCGCCCTGGCCGGGTTTCTCTGTCATATTCCCTCGATCTTGGTTAGTTTCGCTGTTATTTTCCATCACCTTCAATCCTATTTTCCCTCTCACTGGTCCATCGCTTTGGGACTGTATTGTGTATGTTCCTCTAAAATCTTTGGCTGGAGCGGTTTCATGATTCAATTTCATGTCAATTGAAGGGTTTTCCTTTCTTTGTCCAGCGCCCTGGATGTATTTCCTTGTCCTATTCCATTGCCATGGACGAGATTTTCTGTCATATTATATAACCCAGGGAACGTTGTTCGTGTCATTTTTCATCGAACTAGGCGGTTTACCCTGTCATTTTCCTTCGACCTAGGCGGTTTACCCTGTCATTTTCCATCGACCAGGGTGCTTTTCCCCATCATTTCTATCGCCTAGACTTTTTTTTACAAATTTTCCATCTTGCGTGACGGGTTTCCTGATATATAAAATGATCTGATAAGGTTTCCCTGTCATAATCCGTGATCTGACTAGTTTCCCTGTCATATTCCATGATCTGATTAGTTTCCCTGTCATATTCCATGATCTGATTAGTTTCCCTGTCATATTTCATGATCTGATTAGTTTCCGTGCAATTCATGATTGAATAGTTTCCGTGTCATATTCCATGATCTGATTAGTTCCATGTCATATGTATGATCTGATTAGTTTCGTGTCAACATTCAATGATATGATTAGTTTCAGTGTCCTAGTCCATGATTGATTAGTTTCCCTGTCATATTTCATGATTTTGATTAGTTTCCCTGTCATTCATGATCTGTTTAGTTTCCCCTCTTTTAATATTTCATGACTGATTAGTTTCCTTGTATATTCATGATCTGATTAAGTTTCCCTGTCATATTCCATGATCTGATAGTTTCCCTGTCATATTTCATGATTGTTTAGTTTCCTGTCATTCCCATGATATGATTAGTTTCCCCTGTCATTATTCTGATTCTGATTAGGTGTCCTTGTCATATTCCATGATCTGGACTAGTTTCCCTGTCTTATTTCATGTTCATGATTAGTTTCCTACTTATATCATATTTCATGTATGATTAGTTTTCCCTGTCATATCATGTATGATTAGTTTCCCTGTCATTCCATGATCTGATTTAGGGGGTTTCCCTGTCATATTTCATGATCTAATTAGTTTCCCTTTCATATTGCATGACTCAGATTATTTTCCCTGTAATATTCACATGATCTGACTAGTTTCCCTGTCATAATCTCTCGCAACAGTTTTCCACGGTAGTTTTCATCGGCTCTCAATGTTTTCTTCTTTATATTTCTATGTCATTTTCTGTCTGTCCACGACATGCTTTTCTGTCATTTTCCATCTATCCTGAGACGACTTTGCCTCTCTTATTTTCTCGTTGTGGGCGGGTTTTCATTTAGTCTCTCAAATCATTCGGGACGGTTTTCTCTCTTACATTCCATTCGTTCTGCTATGATTTTCCTGTTTACTCCATTCTTCTGGACGGCTTTCCCTGTCATAAACCAGCGTTTTGGTCAGATTTTCCTCTCATTTTCCATCGTTCTGGACGGTTTCTCCTGTCATATTCCATGTCCATAGCAGATATCCGGTCATATTCCATACCGGGGATGGTTTTTACTGTCAATTTTTTTTCCGTTCTGTGGATTTGTTTTCCTTTTAATATTTCAATCTTTGATAGTTTTCTTTGTCGTTTCCATCGTCTCCTTCATGGATTTCCCCATCCTTTTCATGCTTGATGGACGGGTTTTCCTGTCATTTTTCTTTGTGTTTATGCGTTTTTTTGTCATATTCTACCACCTAGGGACAGTTTTTCCTGTCATATTCCATCATCCTGTTGAGTGTTTGTCTGTCATATTCCATCCTTCTGGATGGTTATACTGGACATATTTCACAGCAGGGACAGTTATATACTGTCGTTTTCCGTACCTCTGGACAGATTTCTCGTTCATATTCCATCACAATTTTTCAGTCGTTCTGACGGTTTTCCCTGTCATGGTTCATTAAACTTTATCTTTTTTCCCTGTCTTATTCCCACACCCTGAAAGTGTTTCTCCATTTCCACTTTCATCGCTTGGTCGGGCTTCTGTTATATTTCATTTTCCTAAACGTTTTTCCTCTCATTTTCAGTCACCCTGACATGGTTCTCTGTCATTTTTCCATCTTTCTGGAATGGTGTACTCTGTCATATTCCACCATCTTGATTGGTTTCCCTGTCAATTTTCCGTCGCACGTGAATTGTTTTCCTGTCATTTTCCCAATGCCCTCAACAGATGTTCTCTCATTTTCAATCTCATTGAATATATTTTCTGCCATTTTCCTTCATTTTGGGACTGGTTTTACTCTCATATTCATCAGTATGAATGGTTTCGCAGTCATTTTTCAATCATTTGGACCAGGTTTGCCTGTCATATTCCCATCGTTCTGACCTACTTTCCCCTCTCATTTTCCACACGGTCTGTGACAGTTTTCACACTCATTTTCCATCATCTTTATTGGTTTCACAGTTATTTTCAATCTTCTTGGAACTGTTTTTCCTGTCATTTTCATCTCACCTAATTGTTGTCCCCCTGTCATTTTTTACCACATGGGACATTTTTTCTGTCATCTTCAGTCCCTTGGACATGTCTTTGTCATTTATTTCCTCGATCTTGACTGATTTCCTGTGTCATTTTCCAACGCCCTCTGACCTGTTTTCTCTCTCATTTTCCAGCGTTTTTGGTCTGCTTTCTCTCTAAAATTCAATCGCTCTGGACGTTTTCTCTAGTCTTTTCTGTCGCTCTGGACCTATTTTTCTGCATATTTCCATCGATATATACTTTTTTTGTCTTTTATATCGCTGGGATAGTGTGGTCATTATTCGTCGGTACTGGAGGTTTCATGCGTGTATATTCATGTCGACTGAGAGAGGTTTCCTTTTCTTCTACATTGAGATGTTCAGGTTTACCTATCATTTTTTTAAAATACTCTGGATGTGTTTTCCTCTATAGTCCATATCCCCTCTTTACGAGTTTCTCTGTTCATATTATATCATATTTAACGTGTATCACTGTCTTTTCCTACGCACTTGGACGGGTTTAATTTCACTGTCAATTTTTCATCTCCCTGGATGGGTTTCCCTGGGACGTTTTCATCGCCTTGGGCACTGGGTTCACTGTCATTTTCACCGCACGCACCGGTTTTCTGTAGTTTTTCCGTCGTCTTTTAAAGGTTTCCCTGTATATTCCATCGCACTGACGGGTTCGATATTCAAGGCCGGGGAGGGGTTTTCTCTCATTATCCAACCGCCTGGGACAGGTTGCTCGTCATATTCCATCTCCTTTGACCGGTTTTCTTGTCATTTTCAATCGCCCTAGACTGTTTTTTTTTTTGTCATTTTCCATCGTTCTCGGGGGTTTCCTTGTTATATTCCATCGATCTTGATTGTTTTCATCTCATTCCCTGTTTTCCCCTCTTGTTTTCCATCTCCCTGGACAGTTTTCCTTATTTTCCATCGCCCTGTTCTGTTTTCCCTGTCATTTTCCATCGTCTTGAAATGTTATCCCTGACATTTTCGATCGTTCTGGTCAGGTTTCCTTGTCATGTTCCATCGTTCTGGTCAGGTTTTCTTGTCATATTCCATCGTTCTGTTCAGGTTTCCTTGTCATGTTCCATCGTTTGGTCAAGGTTTCCTTGGGTCATTGTTACCATCGTTCTGGTCCAGGTTTCCTTGTCATATTCCATCGTTCTGGTCAGGTTTCCTTGTCATGTTCCATCGTTCTGGTCAGGTTTCCTTGTCATGTTCCATCGTTCTGGTCAGGTTTCCTTGTCATATTCCATCGTTCTGGTCAGGTTTCCTTGTCATATTCCATCGTTCTGGTCAGGTTTCCTTGTCATGTTCCATCGTTCTAGACGGGTTTCACTCGCATATTCCATCGTCCAGGACGAAGACCAAAAGATGTAAAACTAAAACATAAAAAGAAAACTTGTTTGGTCACATAATAATTCATAATAAAGAATATCACAGTTCCGTGGTTTACAATGTCAGCCTGGCTGACTCTGTGTCAGGGCCTGGGCTGACTCTGTTGTTGTCTGCCTGGCTGACTTGTTGTTGCCTTGGCTGACTCTGTTGTCAGCCTGGCTGACTCTGTTGTCAGCCTGGCTGACTCTGTTGTCAGCCTGACTGACTCTGTTGTCAGCCTGGCTGACTCTTTTGTCAGCCTGGATGACTCATGCTGAGTCCGCCTTGCTGACTTGCTGTCAGAAGAGTCAGCCAGTCAGTATGAAAGAAATGAAGGAATAAGAAGGTTAAAAAGTGTGTGACGCAGTTGTAATAAAGGAAAATTACATTCAACATTGATTGTCCTACATTATGAAGGATAGTTTAAAACTATCCATTAAGTAGTATTTGACAAAAGTCATAGCAATTATTCAGTAAAACTATTTCAGCTAAAGCTGCATCTTGAAAAGCTTCATGCAAAGTTGTCACTAAAAGATCGTGAATATTTTAAACAGAAATCTAATGGCTTGACAAGACAGTTAGTTGGACGGTAATGGATAGTTCAACAAACTTCACAGGCTACAGTGCTGTATATCAAATGTAATTGGTTCTGCATACGGAAAATTAAATAAAAAAAACATGCAATGGTGAATCTTTGATTAAGTCCTGAATACTTGCTAGTGGAAAAAACCAGTCCTTATCTGTGAAGCAATTATCGACGAAACTAAACCACGCTGTTGTAATCTCTCTCGTCTACTTCAGAGAGAGAGTCACTCTCTCTGTCTGTTGTCTGTCTGTCTCTGTCTCTGCTTCTTTTCCTCCTCTCTCTCTCTCTGACTGACTTTCCTGCAGAAAAAAATATCGAGTCTTAAAAGAAATATACAAACACCATCACTCGTTGCCTCTCCAACCACCCGTAAATATCCCAAACCCAGGTTGTGGAATATTGTGGAATAATAGGGCCCCCCAACACTGAAATGGAAATATAGAAACGAGGAAGGATAATTCAATTGAAAAAGATGGACAATTCGGAAAACTGCAGAGAAAGTCCAGAGGAAAAATATTTGCTAACAAGATGATGTATTTGCAAGATACTGTTAACAGAGACGAGACTTCGAAAGGATACTGAGAGGAAGAGAGTTAGTCGTGAACTAGCAGACAACTTTGGAAATAAGAGAGGAAAGTGTATTACAAATAAACAGGAGTTTATCATTTTAATTGTTTGTTCTGATAGGATCTGTTTAAGTGCTCCAAGAGCGGACCGTCAGTTAATACTTAATTTTACCACTATATTACCATTTACTGATAAAGTAATATTTATTTTGTTGAATTCAAAACTTCAATATTAAACACTAACTTCTCATCGGAGATAAAATTCATGTTACACTTTTTTAGATTTTTTAAAGATAAGTCACATTTGTTTTTGAATCATTAAGAAATAAGAAGTGTTCTTTTAGCAGTTAATTTTGGTTCTGAGGATGTAATAATCTAGGTATTTTTTTTTCCAACCCAAAATTTCCAAGTGTTTCTAATATTCCCATTGAAGAAAAGACTTTGTTGAATAAAATGAAGTTTTCGGAATGAAGATGAAATACTGTAAAAACCATTAATTAAAAGCTCTAAAAGTTATGGGGTTAAAAAAAATTCGTTCATATTCTCGTCGTTTGTACCTTTGTGGGAACTAACGAAATTTTTTTCAGTAGAATGCACATGGGTCAGTAACGATAATTATGATCTTTGATTTTAACATATGTTCATTTATTATTATGGGTCGAATTTGTGCCATGATCAGCACTACCTCCCCCCCCCCCTCTCACCGAAACGTTGACCACGGCACGGATGTTCCATAGGTTTCGTGTTGTTTACTTCAGGTTCTGACCCATACATGCATGTGGTTCCGAAAATAGTCAATCCAGGAGACTTTTTTTTCACTTGTTTAATTTATTGAGCTAGCACCCCTGGCGTTCAGTTCCTGTTCTTAGCAGACAGGAGTGAAACCTGGTGTGCTCTTCTGCTTGTCGTACGTCATTTACTTCACGGGGTTGATGTGTTTGTGCGTAGTAGAGATCGCTTATCAGCATACCACTGTCGTAACCGTGGTTAATTATTGAGTTATTGTTCGCCTTCCTGTTGAACCAGACTGGCTATTCTCCTTGATATCTCCCATTAATAGTCGGGTTAGCCCCACAGAACTGCACTTACTGGACTGTGGTGTTTTTTCAAGCCATTCTCGGGTAAACTCCAGAGACTGATTGAGAAGGATATCCCAGGAGGTCAGACTACCCTTCTGGCACCAAACAATCCTTCCATTTCAAATTCCACTTCACTGAGATCGCAATCTTCCCATAGATGGGCTAATGAGCGCATAGGGAAAATGGGGTCGAAGAGGTATGGGGTAGGTTTAAAAATGTAGTGTTAGAGTTTCAGCAGAAGTTTGTGGTTTACAGGAAGTGGGTTGCAGGAGGGGAAGCGGAGCGATTGGTGGAATGATGATGTAAAGAGCGTAGTAAGGGAGAAAAAGTTAGCTATGAGAAGTTTTTACAATTAGAAGTGATGCAAGGAGGGAAGAGTATATGGAGAAAAAGAAAAGTTAGAGGAGTGGTAATAAGCAATGTAAAAAGAGATCAAAGAGAGATAGTGGTGTGAGATGTTTCACCAAATTTTACGTTGAAAATAAGAAAAAGTTTTGGAAGTGAGATATTAACAAAGTTAAGAAAAGCCTAGAGAACAAATGGATTTTCAGTTAAAAATAGGAGAGGAGAGTTATTAAAATTTGGAGGGTAGAGGTTTTGGGGAAAAGGGGAAAGGGAAAATTTTAGGAATTGTTAAATTTTGATAAGATGGGGAGCTGTGATTTCGTGTATAGGAAAGGGAGGAATAACACTTGTAGGAGTGGGAAAGGCCATTGTGAGTGTGGGGGAATTTTCTGGGCAGTAGGTAAAATGAAAGGGGGTAAGGCAGCCGGATTGTGGGAAAAAGATAGAAATTTTTTAAAAGCAGGTGGGGATTAGTTTTGGGTGGTTGGTGCAATTATTTAATAAATGTGGGGAAGAGGGAAAGGTCCTGGGGATTGGCGAGGCATGCATAGTTCCTTTGTAAAAGGAAAAGGGGATAAAAGGAGTGCAAAAATTTGGGGGTAAGTCTGTTGTGTCCCTGGTAAAGTTTTATGGTAGAGTTAAATTGAAAGAATTAAGAGTAAGAGGAGAATGGGGATGCAGAGAACAAGGAGGCTTTAGGAAAGGAGGGGGTGTTTTGGACCAGGTGTTTACAGTGAAACTATAATGAACAGATTTAGAAAAGGGTAAAGAGGTTTTTGTGGCATTTATGGTTTGGAAAAGGGGTATGACAGGGTGGATAGGGGGGCCCCAAAGGGGAGATGTTGCAAGTGTATGGTTTAGGAGGAGGGGACGAAAGCAGTGAAAGTTTTTCGGGAAGTGAGGCTCAAGTTTAAATATGTAGGAAAAAGGGAAATTTTTCCCCGTAAAAGTAGGCCTTAGACAAGGGTGTGTGTGTACCGGGTTGTTTAATATATTTTAGTGGGGGTTTTAAGAGAAGAAATGCGAGGGTCTTGGCAAGAGGCGTGGAGTTAAAAAATAAAAAAATCCCCCAAAAAAGTGGGGTTTCACAGCTGCTCTTTGCCGATGACACTGTGCTCTTTGGGGGATTTTGAAGAGAAATTGAGAGATTGGTGGATGAAATTTTGGTAGGGGGGCAAAAGAAAAAAATTTTAAGGTGAATAAGGAAAGGTAAGGGTTTTGAGGATAACAAAAATTAGGGGTGAAAGATTGAATTCAGATGGAGGGAGAGAGTATGGGGGAGGGGAACGTTTCAGATATTTGGGGGGGGACGTGCAGCGATGGGTCTATGAAAGATGAGGTGAATCAAAAATTGATGAGGGAAAAAAAAAGTGAGTGGTGCACTTAGGGGTCTGTGGAGACAAAAAACTTTTTCCTTGGAGGGAAAGAGGGGGAAATTTTGAGAGTTAGTTTTACCAACCTCTTATATGGGTGTGAAGCGTGGGGGATGAATGTTGCGCGAGGAGAAGGCTGGAGGCAGTGGAGATGTCTGTCTGAGGGGAAAGTTGGTGTGTATAATGCAGAGAAATTTGTAGTTTGGAAGTTAGGAGGAGGTGCGGGGTTACCAAAAATTTTCCGAGGGGTGAGGGGGGTTGTTGAGGTGGTTCGGAATGTAGAGAGAATGGGG
>NC_069403.1:107514917-107559312 GCF_026875155.1 Cherax quadricarinatus | reverse complement strand
TGACCGGGCACATCATGTATGTTGTGTACACTGCATCATCAGTGACAATAACCATGCCACATATAAACTAAATAATGTAGATCTTAATATTACGGATTGCGAAAAAGATTTAGGAGTTCTGGTTAGCAGTAATCTGAAACCAAGACAACAGTGCATAAGTGTTCGCAATAAAGCTAATAGAATCCTTGGCTTCATATCAAGAAGCATAAATAATAGGAGTCCTCAGGTTGTTCTTCAACTCTATACATCCTTGGTTAGGCCTCATTTAGATTATGCTGCACAGTTTTGGTCACCGTATTACAGAATGGATATAAATTCTCTGGAAAATGTACAAAGGAGGATGACAAAGTTGATCCCATGTATCAGGAACCTTGGTTTAGAAAGACACGTGAGCAAGCACTGTGGCATATTTGTTGGAAAGCGTTTCGGTCCTGGGACCTTGATCACTTCTGGCATGCAGAGGTGGAAGGACATTGTATATGTGGGCGGGGAGTGTGGTGTGACGCGCGTGACCTGAGGAATGTCATGGGAACGTGGGAGTGGGGGAGCGCTGTGGGGGGCCTGCTAGCTCATGCGAGGCAGGTCCTTATCAAAACAACCTCTGCCTCGCATGGGCTGGTGGGCCTTCTACAGTGGAGGAACACTGTGGGGGCCTACTAGCTCATGCGAGGCAGGTCCTTATCAAAACAACCTCTGCCTCGCATGGGCTGGTGGGCCTTCTGCAGTGTTCCTCCATTCTTGTGTTCTTGTGACATTCCTCAGGTCACGTGCGTCACATCTCACTCTCCGCCTGTATATATAATGTCTTTCTACCTCTGTGTGTTGGGGGTGATCGGGGTCCCGGGACCGAGGCGTTTTCTGGTAAATATGTTGTAGTGTTTGCTTGCGTGTCTTTCTAAACCAACTTGTCGGTATTTATTACCAAGGTTTATACCATCAGAAACCTTCAATAATGTTCATTAATGTTTACATTAATGTTTTTCACTGATTTCATCATTGCTTAGTTAATCTTAAGTTAATTTTAAGCCAGCCCGTAATGCTATGCATAGTATAAGTGGCTTTGGCATGCTGCTCTTATCTGTATTTTTTTGTACCTCTGTATGTGTGCTCAAATTATAAATAAATAAATAAATAAATAAATAAATAAATAGACTGAGGGCCCTGAATCTGCACTCTCTAGAAAGACGTAGAATTAGGGGGGATATGATTGAGGTGTATAAATGGAAGACAGGAATAAATAAAGGGGATGTAAATAGTGTGCTGAAAATATCTAGCCTAGACAGGACTCGCAGCAATGGTTTTAAGTTGGAAAAATTCAGATTCAGGAAGGATATAGGAAAGTACTGGTTTGGTAATAGAGTTGTGGATGAGTGGAAACAAACTCCCAAGTACAGTTATAGAGGCCAGAACGTTGTGTAGCTTTAAAAAATAGGTTGGATAAATACATGAGTAGATGTGGGTGGGTGTGAGTTAGACCTGATAGCTTGTGCTACCAGGTCGGTTGCCGTGTTCCTCCTTAAGTCAATGTGACCTGACTGACTAGGTTGGGTGCATTGGCTTAAGCGGTAGGAGACTTGGACCTGCCTCGCATGGGCCAGTAGGCCTTCTTCATGTTCCTTCGTTTTTATGTTCTTATGTTTTATGTATGTTGTGTGACCTGGCATCATCAGTGTATCTTGTGTGACCTGTGCATCATCAGTTTTATCTTGTGTGACCTGGCATCATCAGTGTATGTTGTGTGACCCGCATCATCAGTGTAAACTTGTGTGACCTGGCATCATCAGTGTATCTTGTGTGACCCTTGGCAAACATCAGTGTATCTTGTGTGATGGCATCATCAGTGTATCTTGTGTGACCTGGCATCATCAGTGTATCTTGTGTGACACGGCATCATCAGTGTATGTTGTGTGACCTGGCATCATCAGTGTATCTTGTGTGACACGGCATCATCAGTGTTTTGTTGTGTGACCGGCATCATCAGTGTTATGTTGTGTGACCTGGCATCATCAGTGTTTTGTTGTTGTGACCTGGCATCATCAGTGTATGTTGTGTGATCTGGCATCGTCAGTGTATCTTGTGTGACCTGGCATCATCAGTGAATCTTGTGTGACACGGCATCATCAGTGTACGTTGTGGGACCTGGCATCATCAGTGTATCTTGTGTGACACGGCATCATCAGTGTACGTTGTGTTTACCTGGCATCATCAGTGTATCCCTTTTGTGACCTGGCTCATCAGTGTATCTTGTGTGACACGGCATCCCTCAGTGTATCTGTGTGACACGGCTTTACCAGTGTATCTTGTGTGTCACGGCATCATCAGTGATCTTGTGTGACACGGCATCATCAGTGTTTTCTTGGTGACACGGCATCATCAGTGTATCTTGTGTGACCTGGCATCATCAGTGTATCTTGTGTGACACGGCATCATCAGTGTATCTTGTGTGACCTAGCATCATCAGTGTATCTTGTGTGACACGGCATCATCAGTGTATCTTGTGTGACACGGCATCATCAGTGTATCTTGTTTGACACGGCATCATCAGTGTATCTTGTTTTGACCCCGGCATCATCAGTGTATCTTGTGTGACTGGCATCATCAGTGTATCTTGTGTGACACGGGATCATCAGTGTATCTTGTGTGACACGGCATCATCAGTGCATCTTGTGTGGCCTGGCATCATCAGTGTATCTTGTGTGACACGTCATGATCAGTGTATCTTGTGGGACACGGCATCATCATTGTATCTTGTGTGACCTGGCATCATCAGTGTACTTGTGTGACCTAGCATCATCAGGGGTATCTTGTGTGACACGCGTCTCAGTGTATCTTGTGTGACCTTTGGCATCATCAGTGTTTTCTTGTGTGACCTGGCATCATCAGTGTATCTTGTGTGACACGGCATCATCAGTGTATCTTTGTGTGACACGGCATCAATAAATGTATCTTGTGTGACACGGGCATCATCAGTGTATCTTGTGTGACACGGCCATCATCAGTGTATCTTGTGTGACACTGCATCATCAGTGGTATCTTGGGGTGACACCCGGGGATCATCAGTGTATCTTGTTTTGACAAAGGCATCATCAGTGTATCTTGTGTGACACGGCATCGTCAGTGTATCTTGTGTAACACGGCATCATCAGTGTATCTTGTGTGACCTGGCATCATTAGTGTATCTTGTGTGACCCGGCATCATCAGTGTATCTTGTGTGACACGGCATCATCAGTGTATCTTGTGTGACACGGCATCATCAGTGTATCTTGTGTGACACGGCATCATCAGTGTTTTCTTGGTGTGACACGCATCATCGTGTATCTTTTTTGACCTGGCATCATCAGTGTATCTTGTGTGACCTGGCATCATCAGTGTATCTTGTGTGACACGGCATCATCAGTGTATCTTGTGTGACACGGCATCGTCAGTGTATCTTGTGTGAACGGCATCATCAGTGTATCTTGTGTTACCTGCCATAATCAGTGTATCTTGTGTGACCTGGCATCATCAGTGTATCTTGTGTGACACGGAATCATCAGCGTATCTTGTGTGACACGGCATCATCAGCGTATCTTGTGTGACACGGGATCATCAGTGTATCCCTTTTGTGACACGGCCATCATCAGCGTATCTTGTGTGACACGGCATCATCAGTGTATCTTGTGTGACACGGCGTCATCAGTGTATCTTGTGTGACCTGGCATCATCAGTGTATGTTGTGTGACCTGGCATCGTCAGTGTATCTTGTGTGACACGGCATCATCAGTGTATCTTGTGTGACACGGCATCATCAGTGTATCTTTTTTGACCTGGCATCATCAGTGTATCTTGTGTGACACGGCGTCATCAGTGTATCTTGTGTGACCTTGCATCATCAGTGTATCTTGTGTGACCTGGAATTAAACAGTGTATCTTGTGTTTACACCATCATCAGTGTATCTTGTGTGAAAACGGCATCATCAGTGTATCTTGTGTGACACGGCATCATCAGTGTATCTTGTGTGACACGGCATCATCAGTGTATCTTGTGTGACACGGCATCATCAGTGTATCTTTTGTGACACGGCATCATCAGTGTATCTTGTGTGACCTGGCATCATTAGTGTATCTTGTGTGACCTGGCATCATCAGTGTATCTTGTGTTACACGGCATCATCAGTATATCTTGTGTGACACGGCATCATCAGTGTATCTTGTGTGACACGGCATCATCAGTGTATCTTGTGTGACCTGGCATCATCAGTGTATCTTGTGTGACACGGCATCATCAGTGTATCTTGTGTGACCTGGCATCATCTGTGTATCTTGTGTGACACGGCATCATCAGTGTATCTTGTGTGGACCTGACATCATCAGTTTTATCTTTTGTGACCTGGCATCATCAGTGTATCTTGTTTGACACGGCATCATCAGTGTATCTTGTGTGACACGGCATCATCAGTGTATCTTTTGTGACACGGCATCATCAGTGTATCTTGTGTGACCTGGCATCATCAGTATATCTTGTGTGACACGGCATCATCAGTGTATCTTGTGTGACACGGCATCATCAGTGTATCTTGTGTGACCTGGCATCATCAGTGTATCTTGTGTGACACGGCATCATCAGTGTATCTTGTGCGACCTGGCATCATCAGTGTATCTTGTGTGACCTGGCATCATCAGTGTATCTTTTGTGACCTGGCATCATCAGTGTATCTTGTATGACACGGCATCATCAGTGTATCTTGTGTGACCGGCCCTCATCAGTGTATCTTTTGTGACAACGGATCATCAGTGCATCATGTGTGACCTGGCATCATCAGTGTATCTTGTGTGACACGGCATCATCAGTGTATGTTGTGTGACCCGGCATCATCAGTGTATCTTGTGTGACCTGGCATCATCAGTGTATGTTGTGTGACCTGGCATCATCAGTGTATTGTTGTGGGGACCCGCATCATCAGTGTATCTTGTGTGACACGGCATCATCAGCGTATCTTGTGTGACACGGCATCATCAGCGTATCTTGTGTGACACGGCATCATCAGTGTATCTTGTGTGACACGGCATCATCAGCGTATCTTGTGTGACACGGAATCATAATGTATCTTGTGTGACACGGGCCTCAGTGTATCTTGTGTGACCTGGCATCATTAGTGTATGTTTGTGGACCTGGCATCGTCAGTGTATCTTTTGTGACACGGCATCATCAGTGTATCTTGTGTGACACGGCATCATCAGTGTATCTTTTTTGACCTGGCATCATCAGTGTATCTTGTGTGACACGGCGTCATCAGTGTATCTTGTGTGACCTGGCATCATCAGTGTATCTTTTGTGACCTGGCATCATCAGTGTATCTTGTGTGACACGGCATCATTGTATCTTGTGGGGACACGGCCATCATCAGTGTATCTTGTGTGACACGGCATCATCAGTGTATCTTGTGTGACACGGCATCATCAGTGTATCTTGTGTGACACTGCATCATCAGTGTATCTTGTGTGACACGGCATCATCAGTGTATCTTGTGTGACACGGCATCATCAGTGTATCTTGTGTGACACGGCATCTTCAGTGTATCTTGTGTAACACGGCATCATCAGTGTATCTTGTGTGACCTGGCATCATTAGTGTATCTTGTGTGACCTGGCATCATCAGTGTATCTTGTGTGACACGGCATCATCAGTGTATCTTGTGTGACACGGCATCATCAGTGTATCTTGTGTGACACGGCATCATCAGTGTATCTTGTGTGACACGGCATCATCAGTGTATCTTTTTTGACCTGGCATCATCAGTGTATCTTGTGTGACCTGGCATCATCAGTGTATCTTGTGTGACACGGCATCATCAGTGTATCTTGTGTGACACGGCATCGTCAGTGTATCTTGTGTGAGACGGCATCATCAGTGTATCTTGTGTTACCTGCCATAATCAGTGTATCTTGTGTGACCTGGCATCATCAGTGTATCTTGTGTGACACGGCATCATCAGTGTATCTTTTGTGACACGGCATCATCAGTGTAAACTTGTGGTTACACGGCATCATCAGTAATCTTGTGTGACCGGCATCATCAGTGGGATCTTGTGTGACACGGCATCATCAGTGTATCTTGTGTGACCTGGCATCACAGTGTATCTTGTGTGAACGGCATCATCAGTGTATCTTGTGTGACCTGGCATCATCTGTGTATCTTGTGTGACACGGCATCATCAGTGTATCTTGTGTGACCTGACATCATCAGTGTATCTTTTGTGACCTGGCATCATCAGTGTATCTTGTGTGACACGGCATCATCAGTGTATCTTGTGTGACCTGGCATCATCTGTGTATCTTGTGTGACACGGCATCATCAGTGTATCTTGTGTGACCTGACATCATCAGTGTATCTTTTGTGACCTGGCATCATCAGTGTATCTTGTTTGACACGGCATCATCAGTGTATCTTTTGTGACACGGCATCATCAGTGTATCTTTTGTGACACGGCATCATCAGTGTATCTTGTGTGACCTGGCATCATCAGTATATCTTGTGTGACAAGGCAACATCAGTGTATCTTGTGTGAAAACGGCATCATCAGGGGTTATCTTGTGTGACCTGGCATCATCAGTGTATCTTGTGTGACACGGCATCATCAGTGTATCTTGTGTGACCCGGCATCATCAGTGTATCTTGTGTGACCTGGCATCATCAGTGTATCTTTTGTGACCTGGCATCATCAGTGTATCTTGTATGACACGGCATCATCAGTGTATCTTGTGTGACACGGCATCATCAGTGTATCTTGTGTGACACGGCATCATCAGTGTATCATGTGTGACCTGGCATCATCAGTGTATCTTGTGTGACACGGCATCATCAGTGTATGTTGTGTGACCCGGCATCATCAGTGTATCTTGTGTGACCTGGCATCATCAGTGTATGTTGTGTGACCTGGCATCGTCAGTGTATCTTGTGTGACACGGCATCATCAGTGTATCTTGTGTGACACGGCATCATCAGTGTATCTTTTTTGACCTGGCATCATCAGTGTATCTTGTGTGACACGGCGTCATCAGTGTAAACTTGTGTGACCTTGCATCATCAGTGTATCTTGTGTGACCTGGAATCATCAGTGTATCTTGTGTGACACGGCATCATCAGTGTATCTTGTGTGACACGGCATCATCAGTGTATCTTGTGTGACACGGCATCATCAGTGTATCTTGTGTGACACGGCATCATCAGTGTATCTTGTGTGACACGGCATCATCAGTGTATCTTTTGTGACACGGCATCATCAGTGTATCTTGTGTGACCTGGCATCATTAGTGTATCTTGTGTGACCTGGCATCATCAGTGTATCTTGTGTTACACGGCATCATCAGTATATCTTGTGTGACACGGCATCATCAGTGTATCTTGTGTGACACGGCATCATCAGTGTATCTTGTGTGACCTGGCATCATCAGTGTATCTTGTGTGACAAAGGCACATCAGTGTATCTTGTGTGTGACCTGGCATCATCTGTGTATCTTGTGTGACACGGCATCATCAGTGTATCTTGTGTGACCTGACATCATCAGTGTATCTTTTGTGACCTGGCATCATCAGTGTATCTTGTTTGACACGGCATCATCAGTGTATCTTGTGTGACACGGCATCATCAGTGTATCTTTTGTGACACGGCATCATCAGTGTATATTGTGTGACCTGGCATCATCAGTATATCTTGTGTGACACGGCATCATCAGTGTATCTTGTGTGACACGGCATCATCAGTGTATCTTGTGTGACCTGGCATCATCAGTGTATCTTGTGTGACACGGCATCATCAGTGTATCTTGTGCGACCTGGCATCATCAGTGTATCTTGTGTGACCTGGCATCATCAGTGTATCTTTTGTGACCTGGCATCATCAGTGTATCTTGTATGACACGGCATCATCAGTGTATCTTGTGTGACAAAGGCATCCCTCAGTGTATCTTGTGTGACACGGCATCAATCAGTGTATATGTGTGACCTGGCATCATCAGTGTATCTTGTGTGACACGGCATCATCAGTGTATGTTGTGTGACCCGGCATCATCAGTGTATCTTGTGTGACCTGGCATCATCAGTGTATGTTGTGTGACCTGGCATCATCAGTGTATGTTGTGTGACCCGGCATCATCAGTGTATCTTGTGTGACACGGCATCATCAGCGTATCTTGTGTGACACGGCATCATCAGCGTATCTTGTGTGACACGGCATCATCAGTGTATCTTGTGTGACACGGCATCATCAGCGTATCTTGTGTGACACGGAATCATCAGTGTATCTTGTGTGACACGGCGTCATCAGTGTATCTTGTGTGACCTGGCATCATCAGTGTATGTTGTGTGACCTGGCATCGTCAGTGTATCTTGTGTGACACGGCATCATCAGTGTATCTTGTGTGACACGGCATCATCAGTGTATCTTTTTTGACCTGGCATCATCAGTGTATCTTGTGTGACACGGCGTCATCAGTGTATCTTGTGTGACCTGGCATCATCAGTGTATCTTGTGTGACCTGGCATCATCAGTGTATCTTGTGTGACACGGCATCATCAGTGTATCTTGTGTGACACGGCATCATCAGTGTATCTTGTGTGACACGGCATCATCAGTGTATCTTGTGTGACACGGCATCATCAGTGTATCTTGTGTGACACTGCATCATCAGTGTATCTTGTGTGACACGGCATCATCAGTGTATCTTGTGTGACACGGCATCATCAGTGTATCTTGTGTGACACGGCATCGTCAGTGTATCTTGTGTAACACGGCATCATCAGTGTATCTTGTGTGACCTGGCATTTATTAGTGTATCTTGTGTGACCTGGCATCATCAGTGTATCTTGTGTGACACGGCATCATCAGGTATCTTTGTGACACGGGATCATCAGTGTATCTTGTGTGACACGGCATCATCAGTGTAAACTTGGTGTGACACGGCATCATCAGTGTATCTTTTTTGACCTGGCATCATCAGTGTATCTTGTGTGACCTGGCATCATCAGTGTATCTTGTGTGACACGGCATCATCAGTGTATCTTGTGTGACACGGCATCGTCAGTGTATCTTGTGTGAGACGGCATCATCAGTGTATCTTGTGTTACCTGCCATAATCAGTGTATCTTGTGTGACCTGGCATCATCAGTGATCTTGGGGTGACACGGCATCATCAGTGTATCTTTTGTGACACGGCATCATCAGTGTATCTTGTGTTACACGGCATCATCAGTATATCTTGTGTGACACGGCATCATCAGTGTATCTTGTGTGACACGGCATCATCAGTGTATCTTGTGTGACCTGGCATCATCAGTGTATCTTGTGTGACACGGCATCATCAGTGTATCTTGTGTGACCTGGCATCATCTGTGTATCTTGTGTGACACGGCATCATCAGTGTATCTTGTGTGACCTGACATCATCAGTGTATCTTTTGTGACCTGGCATCATCAGTGTATCTTGTTTGACACGGCATCATTTAGTGTAATCTTTTGTGACACGGCATCATCAGTGTATCTTTTGTGACACGGCATCATCAGTGTATCTTGTGTGACCTGGCATCATCAGTATATCTTGTGTGACAAGGCAACATCAGTGTATCTTGTGTGACACGGCATCATCAGTGTATCTTGTGTGACCTGGCATCATCAGTGTACTTGTGTGACACGGCATCATCATGTATCTTGTTGTGACCTGGCATCATCAGTGTATCTGTTTTGACCTGGCATCATCAGTGTATCTTTTTTGACCCCCGGCTTTATCAGTGTATTTTTGTATGGGCACGGCATCATCAGTGTATCTTGTGTGGACACGGCAAACATCGTGTATTTGTGTGACACGGCATCGTCAGTGTATCATGTTTTGACCTGGCATCATCAGTGTATCTTTTGTGACACGGCATCATCAGTGTATGTTGTTTTGACCCGGCATCATCAGTGTATCTTGTGTGACCTGGCATCATCAGTGTATGTTGTGTGACACTGCATCATCATGACAAAAACCATGGGCCCCATTTTAAACTAAATAATGTAGATCTTAATATTACGGATTGCGAAAAAGATTTAGGAGTTCTGGTTAGCAGTAATCTGAAACCAAGAAACAGTGCATAAGTGTTCGCAATAAAGCTAATAGAATCCTTGGCTTCATATCAAGAAGCATAAATAATAGGAGTCCTCAGGGTTTTTCTTCAACTCTATACATCCTTGGTTAGGCCCCATTTAGATTATGCTGCACAGTTTTGGTCACCGTATTACAGAATGGATATAAATTCTCTGGAAAATGTACAAAGGAGGATGACAAAGTTTATCCCCTGTATCAGGAAACCCCCCTTGGTTTTAGAAAGACACGTGAGCAAGCACTGGGGGCATATTTGTGGAAAGCGTTTCGGTCCTGGGACCTTGATCACTTCTGGCATGCAGAGGTGGAAGGACATTGTATATGTGGGCGGGGAGTGTGGTGTGACGCGCGTGACCTGAGGAATGTCATGGGAACGTGGGAGTGGGGGAGCGCTGTGGGGGGCCTGCTAGCTCATGCGAGGCAGGTCCTTATCAAAACAACCTCTGCCTCGCATGGGCTGGTGGGCCTTCTACAGTGGAGGAACACTGTGGGGGGCCTACTAGCTCATGCGAGGCAGGTCCTTATCAAAACAACCTCTGCCTCGCATGGGCTGGTGGGCCTTCTGCAGTGTTCTCCATTCTTGTGTTCTTGTGACATTCCTCAGGTCACGTGCGTCACATCTCACTCTCCGCCTGTATATATAATGTCTTTCTACCTCTGTGTGTTGGGGGTGATCGGGGTCCCGGGACCGAGGCGTTTTCTGGTAAATATGTTGTAGTGTTTGCTTGCGTGTCTTTCTAAACCAACTTGTCGGTATTTATTACCAAGGTTTTATACCATCAGAAACCTTCAATAATGTTCATTAATGTTTTACATTAATGTTTTTCACTGATTTCATCATTGCTTAGTTATCTTAAGTTAATTTTAAGCCAGCCCGTAATGCTATGCATAGTATAAGTGGCTTTGGCATGCTGCTCTTATCTGTATTTTTTTGTACCTCTGTATGTGTGCTCAAATTATAAATAAATAAATAAATAAATAAATAAATAGACTGAGGGCCCTGAATCTGCACTCTCTAGAAAGACGTAGAATTAGGGGGGATATGATTGAGGTGTATAAATGGAAGACAGGAATAAATAAAGGGGATGTAATGTGTGCTGAAAATATCTAGCCTAGACAGACTCGCAGCAATGGTTTTAAGTTGGAAAAAATTCAGATTCAGGAAGGATATAGGAAAGTACTGGTTTGGTAATAGAGTTGTGGATGAGTGGAACAAACTCCCAAGTACAGTTATAGAGGCCAGAACGTTGTGTAGCTTTAAAAATAGGTTGGATAAATACATGAGTAGATGTGGGTGGGTGTGAGTTAGACCTGATAGCTTGTGCTACCAGGTCGGTTGCCGTGTTCCTCCCTTAAGTCAATGTGACCTGACCTGACTAGGTTGGGTGCATTGGCTTAAGCCGGTAGGAGACTTGGACCTGCCTCGCATGGGCCAGTAGGCCTTCTTCAGTGTTCCTTCGTTCTTATGTTCTTATGTTCTTATGTATGTTGTGTGACCTGGCATCATCAGTGTATCTTGTGTGACCTGGCATCATCAGTGTATCTTGTGTGACCTGGCATCATCAGTGTATGTTGTGTGACCCGGCATCATCAGTGTATCTTGTGTGACCTGGCATCATCAGTGTATCTTGTGTGACTTGGCATCATCAGTGTATCTTGTGTGACCTGGCATCATCAGTGTATCTTGTGTGACCTGGCATCATCAGTGTATCTTGTGTGACACGGCATCATCAGTGTATGTTGTGTGACCTGGCATCATCAGTGTATCTTGTGTGACACGGCATCATCAGTGTATGTTGTGTGACCTGGCATCATCAGTGTATGTTGTGTGACCTGGCATCATCAGTGTTTTTGTTGACCTGGCATACAGGGGATGTTGTGTGATCTGGATCGTCAGTGAATTTTGTGTGACCGGGCTCATCAGTAAATTTGGTGAACGGTACAGGTACGTTGTGGGACCTGGCATCATAGGTATTTGTGGGGACACGGATCTCAGTGACGTTGTGTGACCTGGATCATCAGTGTATTTGTTGACCTGGCTTCATCAGTGTTTTTGTGTGACAGGGATCATCGTGTATTTTGTGTGACACGGATCACCAGTGTATTTGTGTGTCACGGCTCTCGTGTATTTGTTGAACGGCATCATCAGTGTATCTTGTGGAAGGGCTCATCGTGTTCTTGTGTGCCCTGGCATCATCAGTGTATTTGTGTGACCGGCATCATCGTGTTCTTGTGTGACTAGCATCATGTTTATCTTGTGTGACACGGCCCTCAGTGTATCTTGTGTGGGGACACGGCATATCAGTGTATCTTTTTTGACAGGGCTCATCAGTGTTTTGTGTGACACGGTTCTCGTGATCTTGTGTGCCCGGGCATCATCGTGTTTTTGTGTGCCCGGGCATCATCAGTGATCTTGTGTGACACGGCATCATCAGTGCATCTTGTTGGCCGGCACATCAGGTACTTGTGTGACCGTCATGCCCGTGTATTTTGGGGGGACACGGCATATCATTGTATTTTTGTGACCTGGCTCTCAGTGTATCTTGGTGGACCAGATCATCAGTTATTTGTGTGCACGGCATCTCAGTGAAATCTTTTTTTTTGTGACACGGCTCATCAGTGTATCTTGTTTGACACGGCTCATCAGTGTATCTTGTGTGCCCGGGTCATCAGGTATTTTGTGTGACCTGGCTCATCGTTCATCTTGTGGGGCCCTGGATATCAGTGTATCTTGTGTGAACGGCATCATCATTTTTCTTGTGCCCTGGCATCATCACGTTCTTGTGTGCCGGCATCATCAGGTATCTTGTGTGACACGGCATCATCAGGCATTTTGTGTGATAGGGGCTTATAGTTTTCTTGTTTTGCCCGGCATCATCAGTGTATTTTTTGTGACACGGCTCATCAGTGTATTTTGTTGCCCTGGCACATTTGGACCAGCAGGCATACTGTACATTTTCGAGCTGTACGTACTTTTTTGGCATGATCTTTCGTTTTTGTGTGGAAGGTTTAGATTTAGATACATCTGCCTTACTAGGGCCCAGCAATCCCCTTGTCTCTAATCCTGTGACATCATACACTCTGTGACCCATACACCCCCTGTAAATCACCCCCCCTGTGACCCCATGGTCCCCCTGTGACCCCATACCCCCCTGTGACACCATGCCCCCCGTGACCCTGCACCTCTGTGACACTACCCTCCTGGGGGAACCCCTACACCTCCTGTAAACCCTACACCCTGTGAAAACCCCTGCCCCTCCTTGACCTACCCCCCTTGACCCATACCCCTCCTGTGCCCCCATGCACCTCCTTAACCCCGTACCCTTCTGTGACACCATTCCCCCTCCTGTAAACCGTAACCCCCTGGACCATACACCTCCTGTAACACCATACCCCTCCTGTAACCCATCCCTCCTGTACCCCAAACACTCCGGGGACACCATACACCCCGGACACATGCACCCCTGTGACACCATCACCTCCGTGAAATACACCTCCTGTGACCCCTCCCCCTGGCATCTACACTCCTGTACCCCATCCCCTCCTGTAAAAACACCTACACCCCCGGGAACCATCACCCCTGTAACACCTACCCCTCTTGTAAAACCCCCCCTACACAGCTCCCCAACTTTACATCTCCACAATATATGCTGTATTCAACTCCCCTACGGGAAAAAACAACCAGTGAAGATAAAAAAACGTTTCAAAAAAAGCCTAAAGTAGGGAAACCTTAAGAAAATTTCTTTTTCTATGAGCCGGGGAAGAATACCTCAGAATCATCCTTTTTGGTGGACGCTCCCCTCCCCCCCTTGGGACTGACACTTCAAAATCTGTATTAAAATGTTTAAATAGTTGCCACCTCCGTTATCTAAAAAAACCCGCTCCACGAGATGTTGATATGCTTATTATCTTAAAACAAAGGAAGGAAGGAAGGGGGAAAGGAAAGGAAGGGAAAGAGAGAAGGGAAGAAAGGGAAAAGAAGGAAAAAAAACGGAAGTGAGGGAGGAAGAAAACAAGGAAAGTTGGTGGGTTGAAAAGGGAAAAAAACGAAAAACTGTGAAGTGGTGTAGAAACCTTTTACCTACACGTTTAAAGGGGAGAAGTTTTTTCCGGCGGTTTTGTCAAAGCTTTTGAGCCCCAGAGACTAAACCCCCGATTAAGTTTCTAAAAATATTGAAAAAATGGAAGAGTGTTTTACGTTTTTAAACGTTAGCATATATATTTAATATATATATATTTTTAATATATATAATATTAATATATTATATATAATTTTTATATATATTATATATATATATTTAAAATATATTTTTATATATATATATATATATATAATATATATATATTTTTATATATATATATTATATTATTATTATATATATTATTTTCCCTGAAAAACCTCGTGACTCAGCGGATACGGCCCTAGCTCCCAGTGCCTCACTAAATGGGAGCTCTTGATGCCCCCAGCCCCAAAAACCCTAGTGCAGCATGGCTCACAAACAGTAAAGCTGGCCTGGCCCGCGCTAAAGAGGTGCTTGGAACATGTAGGGGCAACATCAGATAGGGAGATCCCCTTCCCCAGGCGTGAGCCCCCTATCGGAAAAGGGAAGCGACTTGCTCCCCCAATTTCACACGGAATACGTGTATTTGCGGCAAAGCAAAAGAGCCCAATACGGTCTACGGTTTTAAACCGTTCCAAAAACCAAGGGTGGATGCAAGCCCAAAAAATATCAACGACTCATAAAGAAAACCCTTGCCACAGCTGGTGCCAGCCGAGAGGGACCCCCGTCACTAGCAGCCAACAATACCCAAAACCCGCAAACCCCCCCCGAGGGGGATCCCATTATCCTTGGAAAAAGGGCAGCTCCTAGCATGGGGCTTACCTGTGTGTCACACGGTGACACCTATATCCATCCAGTGTGGGGCGACAGGGAGGAGTGCTGACCACAGGGAGGAGTACAAGATCAGCAAGTACAGAGACAAAAGCCAACAGTATCAATTTGCCCCAGTGGGATAAGGGGGACCTTGGGATCATGGGGGAAAAAATGGCACACGTTTCCTTAAAGCAAAAATCCAGCCAGCAGTAACAGCTGGTTGTCAGGCTCTGACCCACCAGGGGGCCCTGGTCACAGGAGGGGGCCGGGGGGGTTGCCCCCCCAGAGCTTCTCTGGGTAATCGGGTAAAGAATTGGGTTCCAGGCTATCGAAACCACCAGGGACCAAGGGCAGCCACTTTATGTTCCGGCCCTCGCGTGGCCGTCCAGGGGGGAAAAGTTGGATATTTGGCTCGCGCCCGGTTCGGAGGAGATGGGGGAAAATTATGATTTTTTAATACATTGTACAAAAATTAAATGTTTTGTTTTTCTGAAATGTATTCTGTTTATTAATAAATGTTCTTTTAGAATACAAAATATAGGGGGTGGTGGAAAAGAAAATATTCAAACCCTCCGAGGAAAAATTTGGGTTTTTCCCTGGGGTTTCGTTTATTGCTTTCTGAGAAGAGGACCCCCTTTCCCGCTTGGGGTGGTACCCCCCATATATATTTTATATATTTATAATTTTTTTATATATATTATTTTATATATATTTTATAATTTTTTAATTATAATATATTTTTTTTGTCGTGCCGAATAGGCAGAATTGCGATCTTGGCTAAATAGCAACGCTCTTTTGCCATATAGGAAAAATGAAAATTCGTGTATGCAAATTTTCGCCAAAATTTTCCCAACAACGAAAAAATATATTTCACGGGTGTTTTTTTGTTTTAAAATTTTACTGAAAAACAAATCAAAAAATATTTATTTGGGTTAGGCAAAAATAAATTGTTTTTTATAATAGGTTAGGTAAGTTTTCAAAGTTCCTTTTGGGAAAAATTAAAAATTTTTACATTAAAACATTAATGAAAAAATATTCTTTAAACGTATAAGAGAAATTTTTAGAAGGATTTAAATTTTAAAATGATTTCTTGCAAATTTGACCAATTTTACATATTCGGCACAAACATATATATTTTATATTTTTATATATATAATTTTTATATATATAAAAATTTTTAAATATAATTTTTAAAATATTATATATAAAATTTTTTTATTTTTTTTATATTATATATATTTATATTTATATATATATATTATATATATATATTATATATTTATTATATTGAAAATTAAGACACAGAAAAACAGGTGATTTTAAAATATGCAAAAAAACCCCTTTGAAAAAGAGTAGTGAAATCCAAGCGTTTCGGACTATCACATTTTTCCCTTGACAATGTGAGTAGTCACGAAAGGTTTGGGAATTTTCACTCCTTTCACATGGTTGTTTTGATTTTTTAAAATCCCCTATTTCTGTGATCTTTTGCATATTATTTTTTAATTATATATATATATTAATTTTATTTATAAAAATATATATTTATATATTATAATATATATATATATATATTTTATATATATATATATAAAATTTATATATATATATATTATATTTTGGTCAAGAGGCCAGTGGTGGTTAGAAAAAAACTTCAAAATGGGGAAGGTTTGCATTAGAGAGTAAATTTGAAAGTAAAAAGGATTTTTGGTGACAGACGGGGTAGTTGCCTCTGGGATTTCCTTTCAACATTTGGGTTTCCCGAGAATGGTTAAAAAAAACACCACACCAGTAAGTGGCAGTTCTGTAGGTTTCCCGACTTATTAAGGGGAGAGATAGAGGAGAATGCATTTGGGTTCTAAGGAAGGCGACAATAACTAAAAATAACAACGTTTTTTCGAAGTGGTATGCGAAAACGATTTTAAAAACGCACGACATAACCCCTTGAAGTAAAAAAGTAGACGCAGAAGAGCCACCGGGTTTCACCCGTCAGCTAAGAACAGGAAACGAGACCCCAGTGGTGAAAGTCTAAATTTAGACAAGTGAAAAAAAGTCGCCTGGATTGACTATTTTCGGTACTTTACATATATGGTCGAACTTGGAGTAAACAACACAAATTATGGATAACCCTGCCTTGTGTAAACGGTGGGGGGAGAGGGGGGGGGAGGGTAGTGTATCTGGCACAAATTCGGACCCTAAACTAATTGAACATTTTTTAAAAATCAAATATAAGTATCGTTATGACCATGTGCATCTACTGAACAAACTTCGTTTTTCCAACAGGTAAAAACGCGAGAATATCAAAAAATTTTGTTACCCAAAAAATTTTAGGCTTTTAATTATGTTTACGTATTTCAGTCTTCATTCCAACTTCAGTTTTTTCAAAAAATTTCTTTTCTTCAAGGGAAAAAAGAAAAAAATTTGGGAAAATTTTGGTTTTGGGAAAAAAAAAATCCCTAGATTTTACATCCTTCGAACCAAAAAAAATTACTGCTAAAAGAACATTTTCTTATTTTTTAAGAGTTTCATAAAAAAAATGTGCTTATTTTAAAAAAAAATCTAACAAAGGTGCCACATGAATTTTATCCCAGATGGAGTAGTGTTATATTGAATTTTTTTAAAAAAAAGTCAATGGCTTATCTTTTTGTAAAAATTTTTTGTAAAATTAAGTTTTAAAAGGGGTCCGCATTTGGAACACTTAAACGATCTATCAGAACAAACAAGTAATTGAATAAAAAACCTGTTTAGTTTTAATCCCTTCCTCTTTTTTCAAAGTTGTTTTGTTAGTTCTCACAACCTCTTCCTCTCATGTACCCTTTGAAGTCTGTCTTTTTAAAACACATCTGCAAAATCATCTTTTAGCAAATTTTTTTCCTTGTTTTTGGGGTTTTCCGATGTCTAAATTTCCTTTTTTCAGTGTTGCGCCTTTGTTTACAATATTCCAACACCTGGGTTGGGGGTTTTTACGTGGGTTGGAGGGGAATGAGTGTGGTGTTTGTTATTTTTTTTAAGACTCGATTTTTTTTCTGCAAGTCAGTCAAGAGGAGAGAAAGAGACAGAGACAGGACAGACAGCGACGAGAGAGTGACTCTTGACAGGACGATAGATTAAAAAACGCGGGGTTTTGTTTCGTTGTAATTGTTCCGAAAAGGGACTGGTTTTGCCTATAAAGTTACGGACAAATAAAAATTTCACCGTTGATGTTTTTTTTATATTAATTTTCCCTTATGCATAATTACTTTTGAGAATGCACTGTAGCCGTGAAGTTTGTTGGATGGATCCATTACCGCCAATTGTCTCCAACCCTTAGTTTCTTTTTAAAAATATTCAGATCTTTTAGGAACAACTTTCCCTGAAGCTTTTCAAGATGCAGCTTTAGTGAAATAGTTTTACCGAATATTGCTATGACTTTGTCACATACTACTTTTGGTGTTTTAAACCCTTCAAAAATGTAGGACAATCATGTTAAATGTTTTTTCTTTTTCAAGCGTCACACCTTCAACTTTATCCTTTAAAAATTTTCCCCTTTTTTAAACCTTTTTTTTCCCTTTTCTTTTTCTTTCAACTGACGGGCTGACTCTGCTGACAGCAGAGTCAGCCAGGTGAAGGTACCCCGGAATTGTGACTTCTTTATTATGAATTTTTGTGACCAAACAAGTTTTTTTTTGTTTAGTTTTCTTTTGGGGTCTTCGCCCGGGACGATGGAACATGACAAAAAAAAACCTGACCAAAACGAGGGAAAACATGAAAAGGAAACCTGACCAGAACGATGGAACTGCAAGGCCCTGAAAAAGAGGATTGCAAGGGAAAACCTGACCGAACGAGGGAACATGAAAAGGAAAACCCTGCCCGAACGATGGAATATGAAAAGGGAAAACCTGACCAGAACGGGGAAAACATGAAAAGGAAACCTGACCAGAACGGGGATATGAAAGGAAACTGCCCGAACGATGGCATGAAAAGGAAATGCCCGAACGATGGAATATGACGGGAAAACTGCCAGAACGATGGAATATGACGGAAAACCTGCCAGAACGGGGAAATATGAAAAGGGAAACCGCCCAAAACGATGGAATGGGGAAAAGGAAAACCCCTGCCAGAACGATCAAAAATGTCGGGGATAAATTTAAAAAAGAGGGAAAAATGACGGGGGAAAACAGAACAGGGGATGGAAAAAAAAAAAAACTGTAAGGGAATGGAAAAAAGGGGGGGAAAAACAGGGAATGAGATGAAAACAATCAAGATCGGGGGAAATATAACAAGGAAATCCGAGAACGATGGAAAATGAAAAAAAAAAAACAGTCTAGGGCGTTGAAAATGAAAAAAACCGGTCAGGGAGATGGAATTGCAGAAAAAACCTGTCCGGGCGGTGGTAATGAGGGAAAAAACCCGCCCCGGGCTTTGGGAAATTCGCCCCGTTAGGCGAGGGAAATATGACGGGGAAAACCCTGTAAAGACGACGGAGAATCAGGAAAACCGGTGTGTGCGGTGGAAAATGACATTTGAAACCAGTGCAAGGCGTGGAAAAGTGGGGGAAAACCCTCCAGGGAGATGAAAATTTGACAGTAAAACCCCGCCCCAGAGCGGGGGAAAAAGACGGGATACACGTTAATTATGATTAAATGAAGAGAAATCGAAAAGGGATAGGGAAATTTGAGGGGAAAACCCATCCAGAGGATTTTAAAATGTGGGTAAACTGAAAGCCAATGTAAAAGGAAAGGAAACTCCTCAGTCACATGGAATAAAAACCCAGGAAACCTCCAGCCGAAAAAATGACACACATACCCAAAAGGCGAAAAAATATGACAAAAATTTTAAAAACGATGGAAAATGACAGAAAATATGCCCAGAGCGACAAAAAATGATAGAAAAAAACCGTCCAGAGCGATGGAAATTAGAGAGAAAGCAGACCAAAACGCTGGAAATGGAGGGAAAACAGGTAGGGCTTTGGAAAATGACAGGGAAATCAGTCAAGTCGAGGAAATAAATGCAAAGACAGCCCAGGGTGACTGAAGAGACAGAAAAAACCCCAGGGTGGTAAAAATGACAGGGAAAAACAATTAGAGGAGAGGGAAAATGACAGGAAAAACAGTTCAAGAAGGGGAAAAAATAACAGTGAAACCAAAAAAGATCAAGGGAAAATGGGGAAAAAGTGTAGGCCCGGGTGGAAAGAGAGGAGAAAATGGTCAAAACGATGGTATGAAGGCAAATGCCAGAATGATTAAAAAGACGCAAAACCCAATCGCCCGATGGATATGGAGGGAAAAAAAGCCCAAAAATGTGGAAAATGACGATATATATTCTGACGTTTAAAAAAATGAGAGAAAAGTTTTAAGGGCGATAAAAAAAGACAGGAAAAAAATTCAAGGCTAGGGAAAAATGACAGGGAAACAATCAAAGTGGGGGGAAAATATGACGAGTTCCATTCTGAAAGAGGGGAAAATGCAAAAACCCTGTCCAGGGTGAGGAAAAATGAGTGGAAAAACGTTTAGGAAAATGAAATATAACAGAAGCCCGACCAAGCGAGGGAAAAAATAAAAAGGAAACATTCGGGTGAGGGAATAGACAGGGAAAAAAAATAAAGTTAAATGGAACATGGGGGAAAACGTGCAGAACGATGAAAAATTGTGTTTAAATTGAAAGAGAAATCTGCCCAGAGGTACGGAAAACGACATTTAAAAATGCCCCTGGTGTGAAATATGTCAGAAAAACCCCCATCCAAAAGGAGGAATAGGGACAGACTAAACGCGCACAGGATGATGGAAATGACGGGAAAAAAAACTGCCTTGTGGTAGAATATGACAGAAAAACGAAAACGGCAAAAAAAATGACGGGAAAACCGCCCAGCAAGCATAAAATGAATGGGAAAACCCATGAAGGGACGATGGAAATGAAAGAAAACTAGTCAAGGGAGATAAAATAAAAAGGAAAAATATCCACAACGGGGAAAATGAAGGAAAAACCAGCCCAGGGGTGATGGGGAATATAGGGGTATCTGCTATGGACGAGGGATATGACAGGAGAAAACCGCCATAACGAGGGAAAAAGGAGAAAAACCCTGACCAAAACGCTGGGAATATGAAAAGGAAACCGCCCAGAAGAATGGAATATGACAGGAAATTCTGAGCAAACAAAGGAAATAAAAAGAAAAAAAAAACCGTCCAAAACGATTGAAGACGAAAGGGAAAACCCCCCAAAACGTGAAATATGAGGCAAAGTCGTCCAAAAAAATGGAAAATAAAGAAAAACATGTTGGGTCAGACAGAAAAATGACACTGAAATATAAGAGAAAACAGTTTGGGGCGATGGAAAATGACCGTGGAAAACAGTTAGGGTGTGTGGGCGGGAAAGTAGTCAATTTGGAAATACGGGAAATAGTCGATCATGGATTCGCGGGGAAATGTCAGATCGGAATATGACAGGGGAAAAAGTCGTCATAGAATTGACAGGGAAACTTAAAAATCATGGAAAATGACAGGGAAATAGTCAGATAATGGAAAATTCAGGGGGAAAATAATCAACATGCAATATGAAAGGAAAACTAATAAAATATGCTTGACGGGAAACTAATCAGATCAAGGGAAAAATGACAGGGAAACTAGTCAGATCATGGAAAATGCGGGAAATAATCAGTCTGAAAAATTTACAGGGAAATAGTCGATCTGGAAAAAGACAGGGAAATAAACAATCATGGAAATATGACGGGAAACTAATGATCATGAAATATGACAGGGAAAAGTCAGATATGGATTTGACAGGGGAAAATAATGATCATGAAAAGACGGGAAAAAGTCAGATCATGGAATATGCAGGGAAACTAGTCGTCTGAAATGACGGGAAACTAAACGATCATGGAAAATTGACAGGGAACTAGTCGATAGGAAAATGACAGGGAAACTAATCAGATCATGGGGAAAATGACAGGGGAAAAAATAATCAGATAGGAATTGACAGGGGGAAATAAACAGATATGGAAAATGCAAGGAAATAATAGATCATGAAATACGACAGGGGGGAAATAATAATCATGGAATTGACAGGGAAAAATAATAGATCATGAAAATGACAGGGGAAAAAAAAAACAGATCATGGAATATGACGGGAAATAATAGATCTGGAAAATTGACAGGGGGAAAAATCAGATCATGAAATATGACAGGGAAACTAGTCAGACATGGAAATGCAGGGAAACTAACAGATATGGGAAAAATTTAGATGGTAAAAATAATAGATCATGAAATATGACAGGGAAAATAATCAGATCATGAATTGAAGGGAAAATAGTTTGATCATGGAAATGACAGGGAAACTAATGATCATGAAAAAATGCAGGGAAAAAGTCAGATCATGGAATATGACAAGGAAATAATCAGATCTGAAATCGACAGGGGGAAATAATCGATATGGGGAAAGACGGGAAAATAATCAGATCTGGAAGTGGGGGGGAAATAAAGATCTGAAAAAGAAGGAAGTAAACAGATCAGGGAATGACGGGGAAAAAATAGATCATGGGTATGACAGAGAAAAATGTCAGATCCCGGGTTATGACAGGGAAATTATCAGTCATTTAATTAACAGGGGAAACCGTCACGAAAGATGGAAAATTGTAAAAAAATGTTTTAGGGCGATGAAAATGATGGGGAAAAGCACCCCGGTGATGGAAAAATGACAGGGTAAAACCCCCGAAAAACCCCCCCCCCCCCCCCCCAGGTCGAAGGGAAAATGACGGGAAACTCGTCCATGCAAAAAGGAAAAATGACAAAGGAAAAACACCAGGGCGTGGGGCAAAGAAAGGAAAACCCTTCAATTGACTGAAAAATTTAAACATGAACCTTCCAGGCCGTGGAACATGCAATAAACGTCCCAAAACGAGGACAGGAGAGGGAAAATGATGAAGGTGTTTGGAAAAAAAAAGCGAAAAAATAATCAAGTCGAGGGAATAGACAGAAAACCGTCCAGGGGATTGAAAAAGCAGGAAAACATATCCAGGAGATGGAAAATGAAGGGAAAATAATTAAATCATGGAAAATTTACACGAGTACTCCACAAGAGGAAAATGAGAGAAAAAATTCAAGGCGTTGGAAAAAAACGGCGAAGCCCCAAGTCGAGGATTTTGAGAGAGAAACCCCCCCAGAACGATGGAAAAGCAGAAAAACACGCGAGGATGAGAAAATTACAGGGAAAATAGTTTAGGGAAAAAGGAAAATTGAGGGGAAAAAATTCAAAATGGAAATGACAGAGGAAATGTTCGGGCGATGGCAGTGGCAGGGGGAAAAAATTTAAGATCGATGGGAAATTTTCAAGGAAACCTTTTATGAAAGATTGAAAATTACAGAAAAAAATCCCGGGGGATTGAAAATGAGAGGGAAAAAAAAAAGGGGAAACCCCTCCAAGTGATTGAAAATGACAGGGAAGCCGTTTGGACATCAAAATGACAGGGAAATCTGAAGGGTGAAGGAAAATGACGGAGAAAAGTTCACGCGATGGAAAATGCAAGGGAAAACCATCAAATGGACGGAAAATACAGGGAAAAACACAAGACCAGAGCGACTGAAAAAGACTGAAAAAAAATGCCAGGCCGAAGAATATGACACAAAAAAATGTGCAGCGGGAGAAAAAGACGGAAAAAAAAATCCGGATGAGGAAAAAATCGGAAACCCGTTTAGGTTGTGGAAAAATCGGGAAAACCGTACCGAATAGGGAAATGCAGGGATACAAACTAGGCGAGGAATAGACAGGGAAACCTGTTAGAGTACGGAAGCGCCAGGATAAAACTGTCCCTGGCGGGGGAAAATGCGACTAAAACCCAGCAGAAAGATGAAATTGCAGCGAGGAAAAGGGAAAAACCGCCGAACAAGGAAAATGAAGGAAAATGTCCATGTGTTGGGAATTTTGACAGGGAAACACGTAACGGCAAAAAAAAAAGGCAGGGTCCGTCGAGAGCTTGAATATGGAGGGAAACCCCTCCAAAAGATGGAATATGACAGGAAACCCGTCTGAGAGGAATTCAGAGGGGAAAATTTAGAAAAGATTTGGAATATAACAGGAAAAAAAACCCTCCAGAACGAGGAGAATGGATGGAAACCCGACAAGAACGATGGAATATGACAGAGAAATTGACCAAAACGAAAATATGACTGGAAAACCCCCTTTGTGAAAAGGGGGAAATCAAAAAAAAAATGTCCCGGGCAAACGAAAAAGAGAGAAAACGTTCTGACTAGGGGAAAATGGACAGGAAACCGTCCCTAGCAATGGAAAATGACAGGAAAAAAAGTTCCCGACAAAGAAATATGACAGGGGAAACCCTTTAAAGGGGGGATGGAAAAAAAAAACGGGTGAAAGCCTTAAAGCGATGGAAAATACCGAGAAACCATTTAGTGAGATGGAAAAAAGAGGGAAACCAGAGGATCAATCGAAAAATGAAAGGGACACCAAAAAAGAACGATTGAAAATGACAGAAAAAAATGTCAAGGGCGATTGAAAGACAGCGGAAAAGTACAGGGTGATGAAAAATGACGGAAATTCTGCCAGGTTTACGGAATTGACAGAAAAAAAAACCCACGAACGAGGAAATGACGGGAAAACCGGCCTTTAGAGGAGAATTACGGGAAAACAATTTATTGCGATGGGAAAAAAAACTGGGATACCAGTCCAGGGGGATGGGAAAATGACGAGAAAACCTGTCCAGGGTTACGAAAAGACGGTAAACCTGTCCCGGCGAAAAAAAAAAAATAAAACCCCTTCAAAAGGGGGAGTGCCGAGAACGGTACAGGACAATGGTTATGACATGAAAAAAACCCTCCCGAAAATGGAATATGACCCGGGGGGGAAATGTCCTTGGCGGTAGAATTTGGGACGCAAGGGAAAAGACTGGGGAAAACCCGTCCCGCATTCGGAAAATGTATGGGTAACCGTCAAAGGGCGATGGAAAATGAAGGGAAAAATAGTCCGGTTTTTGGAATATGACTGGGAAACCGTCAAAAACGAAGGAATATGACACTGAAAACCCCTCCCGGTGATGAAATATGAGGGAAAAAACGTGAGAAGATGGAAAATGAAAGGGAAACCTGACCTGAACGAGGAATATGAGAGGGAAAAATGACCCGAAAAGATGGGAAGTGACAGGGGGAAACCCCTCCAAAAGATGGATTTGACAAGGGAAATCCTCAGTAAAGATTTAATATAAAGGGAAAAACCCGACCCGAGCGATGGAAAATTTACGGGAAACCTGACCAACGATGGATATGAGAGGAAAACTGACCAGAAAAGATGGAATATGACGAGAAAGCCCCCAAAATGTGGAATAGACGGAAAACCGTCCCGAACGATGGAATTGACGGGGAAAAAACCCTCCGAAAGAGGAATATGACGGGAAAAACCTCCGAACGATGAATATGGGAAGGGAAACCGTCAGAACGAGGAATATAAGGGGAAAACGCCAGAACGTGAAAAAGAGGGAAAAAAACCATCAAAAACGGGAAAATGAGTAAAACGCCGAAAATGGAAAAAATGGGAAAAAACCCTCCAAACGTGGGAAAATGAGAGGGAAAAGCCCCCAGAAAAATAAAAATGGGGAAAAAAATAGGGGGTTTTAGAAAAAACATGGAAGAAAAAAGACAAAAAAAGGGGGGGCAAACAAAATTCAAGGAAATGGAAAATGACATGGAAAAATGTCTATTGGAAGGAAAATGACAGTTGAAAACGGGTTTAGGGTGTTAAATGACAGAGAAAACAATCGTGATGGAAAATGCAGGGAAATCCCTTCCGAACGATGGAAAAATAAAAAAAAAATGCCGGGCAAAGAAAAAGCGGGAGAAAAAAAGTCCGGCCCTGGAAAATTACGGGGGGAAAACCCCCCAGGCCCCAGGAAAAATGCACGGTAAGGTTCAGTGCGATGGAAAAGACGGAAAACTGTAAAGGGCGATGGAAAATGACGAGAAAACAATCCCGGGGGATGGAAAAAAGAGAGGGAAAACAGGTTAGATGGAAAAAAATTTGTTTGTCCTTGTGTCTTGTCTTATCTGTTTTGTTTGTCCCGTCTGTCCTGTTCTTGTTTCCCGTTCCTGCAGTGTGTTTTCTTTATTTCCAGCCGCCCGAAATTTTCCAGCGTTTTTTAAATTCCCTCGCGTTTCCGTTTTGAATTTTTAAAAGACGGTTTTAAGAGATCCCAAAAAGTTTAAATCCAACAGTGTAATTTCCCTAGTGAAATTTCCAAAAGTTGTTCCAACGTGTAAATCCAAAAAGTGTAAAAGGAACAGTGTAAGTTCAGCAGTGAAAATCCAACATTTTAAAATCCCAAAAGTGTAAGTGTAAAAGTGTAAGCCCAAAAGGTAAGTCCAACAGTGTAAGTCCAACAGTGTAAGTTCGCAGTGAAACCAACAGTGTAAATTTAGCAGTGTAAGTCCCAAAAGTGTAAGTTCAAAAAGTATAAGTCCAAAAGTTTAAATCCAATAGCGTAAATTCAAAAAGGTAAGTCCAAAAAGCGTAAGTTTTAAAATGTAAATCCAACGTGTAAAATCCCAGTGAAGTCCAACAGTGTAAGTCCCCGTATAAGTCCAAAAGTGTAAGTCCAACAGTGTAAGCAACGTGTAATGTAAAAAGTGTAAGTCCAACAGTGTAAATCCAACGTGTAAGCCAACAGTGTAAGTTCAGCAGTGTAAAATCCAACAGTGTAAGTTCAGCAGTGTAAGCCAAAAGTGTAGGTCAAAAGTATAAGTCCAACAGTTTAAAATCCAATAGCGTTAAATTCAACAGTGTAAATCCAACAGGTAAATTCAACAGTGTAAGTCCAACAGTGTAAGTCCAACAGTGTAAGTCCAACGTGTAAGTCCAAAAGTATAAGTCCCAAAGGTAAGTCAAAAGTGTAAGCCAACAGTGTAAATCCAAAATTAAATCCAAAAGTGTTTTGGAATAAAAAACAAAAAAAAAAACAATACCGTGACTGGAACGAAAACACAAATTTCTCGCACATAGAAAAGAGGAGTTTTCGCGACGTTTCGGTGCTTGGACCATTTACGAAATTTGGTGATTTGTAAAATGGTCCCAAATCGGCCCAAAAAAATGTGTCGTAAGTCCTCTCTTCTATGTGCGAGTTATTTGGTATTGTGGAATAAAATGCCTGATGCTGGGTGAAATTTATTTGTACGTCTCTTCACAAAAAGAGAAAGAAATAATAAAAATAATAAAATAATAATAAAAATAATAATAATAATAATAATAATAAAATAATAATAATAAAAAATAATTAATAATAATAATAATAGAGAGAAGAAGAAAAGAAAAAGAAGAAGAAAGAAGGGTGATGTGATGAAGAAGAAGGTAGTGAGGATTGGTTCAATGAAAAATAGTGAAAAAAGAGGAAACATGAAGCAACAACAACAACTGTCCGTATTTCCATTATTTTCTACTTGTGTTCACCCACATATTTACCTGTGTTCCCAAATTAAGTTCAACTTTTTAATTACTTTAAACCTCACTTTAAGTTCAATTAAGGAACACCCTCAGTTAAAACCTTTTATTTTCAGGTGTTATCACCTTAGGGAAACACTTTACCTGCAGTTGTCATTAATTTCGGTGTTGTCACCTTTGCATCTTTAAACAAAAAACTAAGAGGGGAGCATTACAGGTCGTTCCCCAGAGTTCTTGCAAAAAAAACTTGTTATTTAAAAGGATTAAGAAAATGTTTTTGACTTTTTTCGCAGTGAACTGTCCTTGTGTGTTGCTCGGTTTTTTTCTTGTTTTTCTTGTACTGGTCATAGTACCCCCCACGTTTGGGACCAGCGGGAGAGAAGCATTGGTCACTAGTACCTCCCCGTTAGTACCAGAGGGAGGAAGCAGGTCACTGTACCGTCAACATGGGTGCCAACAGAACCAGAAGTCAGGCCCTTAAAAAGGTATTACTTTTCCAAAAATACAGTTGAGCTATAACAAAACCCCCTTCTTAACATTCGACTCTGTGGGCGCGGTCAGCACGGCTGCCCCTTAAACAGCAGACTCGGGTTCGACTCCGGCGGAGTCTGGATTTTTTCCCTTTTTTTTATTGGTTAATTTTACAGCCGAAGTGAAACGTTAAAAATTTTTTTATGGAAAGTGTTAAACAAGTAAGGGTTCAAAAGCCTGGGACCTCTCAGAATGAAGGGAAACTCTGTTAAAGGAAAATTAAATCATGAGTTCATGTGTAATATAGTGTGTTCATTATGGATTTTGTTTGTTACTGTTGAAAATCGTCTAAAGGGGAGGTAACTGTTCCTTTAGTTGTTGGATAAAAATTGGTCCATTTGACCATACAATCTCCGAGTTGTGTTTGTCTTTGAATGTTTGTAACTCCACCCGTGTTGTGTAGACCGTCATTTATTAATGGTTTCTATTGTGGGGTTTGTGAGTTGACACCCTGGTTTTTTGTGGTTATCGTGTGTGTGTGTGTGAAAGTATGGTGTATTTTCGTATTTACCTGTGGCCCTTTAAGTGTTTTATATATAGGAAAATGACGAATTTCAAAAAAATGAAAATTGAAAACGTTTGTAGCAGATTTATTGGGGGAAGATATAGAATCACACGGGGCACACATCTATAAATATAAACCGTCGCACATACATTATAAAACTGCACGAGGGCAAACAAAAATTTAAATTAAACCATAATGAAACATAAACAGAAGTCCCGGGTTACACTAAGTACCCAGCTTTGGGGGCCGAGTTGGGAGGCGCTTGGTGTTGTTAGCTGATACTGTTTTAGGCTGTCTTGGTGGGTGTAATTTAAAGGGCGCAGTTTTCGGGGGTGTCCCTCCGTTAAATTCCCCCCCCTGGACGTCTCGGCAGTAGCCGCAGAAAGACCAAGTTAAATCCCAAAAGGTCACTGGGGGGGGGCCAACACAAACAACACACCAAAACCAAAACAATACAAAAAAGAAACCCCCCCACCAGCCCCAAAAACCATTCACCCCCCCAATCACCCCCTCACCCGGAAAGTGAGGAAAGGGAGTTTTGGGGGGGCACAGATGGATTCTGGACACCGGAATAGGGAAAGACCAAAAAACCGGAAGTGCGCGTGTTGAAGTGTTTCTCCCGGGGGCCCCCGGATGAAGACCCGGGAAAAATAAACCACACTGGGTATGACCCCATTCACCATGAGATCACCCTTTCTATGCCACACACCTCATATGACCACCCTCCTAAACCCCCACCTCGCATGATCCACACCTGGGGTTCATTGAGGGGGCAAGGTGGACTTCTGGACACACGGAATAGGGAAAAACGCCAAAAGCGGGGGGTTTGGAAGTTGGAAGGGATGACTCGGGGGGCCCCCCGGATTGAGACCTGGAAACCAAAACCACATGTTATGACAAAACCTTGACCCCAATTTACCCCACTACAACCCCACCTCACTATGACCACACCTCACTACAACCACACCTCAAGCATGATCTACACCTGGGAGTTCATCTGAGGGGACACAGATGGACTTCTGGACACACGGAACTAAGGAAAGCACCAAAATAACCGGAAGTTGGAAGTGTGGAAGGGTTGACATCCGGGGGCCCACGGATGGAGACCTGGAAACATAAACCACACCTGGCTATAACAACACCTATGACCACACCTAAATATGACCATACCTAACTATGACCTCACATGACTATGACCACACCTCACTATAACCTCTCCTCACCTATGACCACATCTACCTATGACCACAGCTAACTATGACTACACCTCACTGTAACCTTACCTAACTATGATCACACCTCACTATAACCTCACCTAACTATGACCACATCTAACTATGACCACAGCTAACTATGACTACACCTCACTATAACCTTACCTAACTATGATCACACCTCACTATGACCTCACCTAACTATGACCATCCCTCACCTATGACCACATCTACGACCTTACCTCACTATGACCACACCTTTCCATGATTCACACCTGGGAGTTTATCTCAGGGGACACATGGACTACTGGACACACGGGACTAGGGAAAGGACCAAAATAACCGGACTGGGAAGTGTGGAAGGGTTGACATCCGGGGGCCCACGGATAGAGACCTGGAAACATAAACCACACCTATAACCATAACTGTCTATGACCACACCTAACTATGACCACACCTAACTATGACCACACCTCACCTATGACTACATCCAGTGCAAAGTTCTGAAGCTCGGGAATGTTCATAACCCTAGCACTAATTAACTAAATAATGTAGATTTTAGCCGTACATAATGCAAAAAGGATTTTGGGGTTATTGTAAGCAGCAATCTTGAAACATGACAGCAGTGCCTAAGCAAGTAGATTATATCAAGATTTATATCAAGATTACGCAGCTCCCTTAAATTACATTCACTTGTAAGGTGAAGAATGAGGGAAGACATGATCGAAGTGTATAAGTGGAAGATGGTTATTAACAAAGGCTATGTATATGTGAGAGAACTCACAATTAGACAAGTTTAGATTTAGAAAGTATATAGGAATATTGGTGGAACAGTCTGCTGAAATCGTTTTTTGGACTTTATCGACTATGACCACATCTCACTTAACTATGACCACCCCTCACCTATGACAACATCTACGACCACACCTCAGTATGACCTCACCTCACAATAATCACTCTTCACCATGATTCATACCTGGGAGTTCATCTGAGGGGACACAGATAGACTTCTGGAGACACGGAACAAGAGAAAACACCAAAACAACTATGGAAGGGCTGACATCCGGGGGCATAAGGATGGAAACAGCAACAAACGAAATGTCTTTTGTAACAATTCCCTTTTTTTCTGTTTATTCAACGTTTGCAAAATTATGTTGATGCACACATTCCCTTCCTTTTTCTAAATAATTATATTGACTCAAAATTTCCAAAAGTTTCACTTAACATTTCGCAGGAACCGTCACTCTGTTTTTATTCACTTGTATATTGTTCTGCTGTATGTTAGCAAGTCTGGCAACAAACGCGATGTCTTATATTTTGTCTTTTCCATCACTCTGTCAGTCACAATTTTGACATATTCATTGCTTGGTATAATCAGCAGGCAATGGACAAGCACTAATATTTTATTTAAATTAAACAAAATTTATAATTTTCTCTAACACTGTGTCCAGCAGTTGTGAACTGTACCAGAAACAAAGTCAGGGACAAAGACAGTTGTGAACTGTACCAGAAACAAAGTCAGGGACAAAGACAGTTGTGAACTGTACCAGAAACAAAGGCAGGGACAAAGACAGTTGTGAACTGTACCAGAAACAAAGTCAGGGACAAAGACAGTTGTGAACTGTACCAGAAACAAAGTCAGGGACAAAGACAGTTGTGAACTGTACCAGAAACAAAGTCAGGGACAAAGACAGTTGTGAACTGTACCAGAAACAAGACAGGGACAAAGACCGTTGTGAACTGTACCAGAAACAAAGGCAGGGACAAAGACCGTTGTGAACTGTACCAGAAACAAAGGCAGGGACAAAGACAGTTGTTGGAACTGTACCAGAAACAAAGGCAGGGACAAGACAGTTGTGAACTGTACCAGAAACAAAGTCAGGGACAAAGACAGTTGTGAACTGTACCAGAAAACAAAGGCAGGGACAAAGACATTGTGAACTGTACCAGAAACAAAGTCAGGGACAAAGACAGTTGTGAACTGTACCAGAAACAAAGTCAGGGACAAAGACAGTTGTGAACTGTACCAGAAACAAAGTCAGGGACAAAGACAGTTGTGAACTGTACCAGAAACAAAGGCAGGACAAGACCGTTTGTGAACTGTACCAGAAACAAAGGCAGGGACAAAGACCGTTGTGAACTGTACCAGAAACAAAGGCAGGGACAAAGACAGTTGTGAACTGTACCAGAAACAAAGGCAGGGACAAAGACAGTTGTGAACTGTACCAGAAACAAAGTCAGGGACAAAGGCTGTTCGTTATTTTTGTTTTGTTTTCACTTATTGTTTATATTTGTGTCCGTATGTGACTCTGTCTTCCACCAAGAAATCTACTGCAAAAAAGTTATCAACTTCCTGTTTTATGTTGCAGTTCGTCTTCTTAGAATTCTGAATAATCGAGATGATACGTAGTATTTTGTAGATATCCGTAATGTGAAGATATAAGGAAGTAGCAACTGAGAGAATCTTGTACTGAGAAAAATATTCGCAAAAACAACAAAAAAAATCTATGGAAAGAAAATAAGAGTCAACCTCTCGATGTTACAACCTGGCCAGTAGAACTCTGTCTTATTGTCTTCAGTACTGATGTTTTATGTATTATGTATTTATGTATTATGTATTTTACTGTATTGTTCTTGTGTGGTACTTGTGTACTGCTCTACTGTTCTAATATAATTTACTGTACTTTTCTTCTGTGTTACAGTATTGTTCTTTTATGTTACTTTTGTTCTATTGTTATTTTGAGGTACTTTTCTAGCCACTTCTTCTTTTCCATCGCTTCCGAGACCAGCGTAGCAATTTCCAACTAATTTTAGAACACTGATTATGAATATCATGGTTAAAATTGGTTTCAGTATACACCTACGTGCCAAAACAGGTTCCAACAGGCTTGTGGCAGTGTGTTTCTTACCACTCTCAGTCTCACTGACCTTCATTATTGTTCCAACAGTCATAGAAGGTGGTTTATATTTTGAGGCGAAAGTTAGGTGATTTTCTTAACCAAACACCAAGTAAGTACTGCTCCTGTTTACGTGACTGGGACAGCCGTGCAAGAGGTTCCCACTACATCAGGAGAGACTGACCACCTCGTCAATCATCGGAGCCTGCGATGAAAAATGTTCAACATCCACCTCTATACATAAAACTGGAAGGCAACTATGAAGAATTGGTGGAAAACCTCATCAGGGCTTACAAGAACATGGGATGTAACATGTCTCTTAAAATCCACTTTTTGGACTCACATTTAGACTTTTTTCCAGCAAACTGTGGGAGAGTTAGCAAAAATGGTACCAGGGCAAATGGGGCAGAGAGTAGGTACGGATTAGAGTTCAAACTTAATACACATATAATAAAATAATCAATTATTACATGTCCCGTAGCAAGGTGATATTTGGATTCATGACATGAAAATACATTAGAACTGACTAATCTCATTTAAGAAGCATACAACTTTACAAATATTGTTGACCAGTGCAATCAGCATAGGTGAGGTGAGGTATTCTCATAGTCAGGTGTAATCATAGACAGGTGTGATCATAGTCAGATGTGGTCATAGTCAGGTGTGGTTCATGTTTCCCGGTCTCCATCCGTGGGCCCCTGGATATCAACCCTTCCACAGTTGTTTTGGTGTGTCCAGAAGTTCATCTGCGTCACTCAGATTAACTCCCAGGTGTGGATCATGGTGAGGTGTGGTCATAGTAAGGTGAGGTCATGCTGAGGTGTGGACGTACATGTGGTCATAGGTGAGGGATGGTCATAGTTAGGTGGGGGTCATAGTGAGCTGTGGTCATAGTTAAGTGAGGTTATGCTGTGGTTATAGTATGATGAGGTCATAGTGAGATGTGGTCACGTCAGGTGAAGTTTGTTTCCAGGTCTCCATCTGTGGAATCCCCGGATGTCAACCCTTCCACACTTCCCACTTCCGGTTATTTTTGTGCTTTCCTTAGTTCCGTGTGTCCAGAAGTCCATCTGTGTCCCCTCAGATGAACTCCCAGGTGTGGATCATGGAAAGGTGTGGTCATAGTGAGGTGAGGTCGTAGATGTGGTCATAGGTGAGGGATGGTCATAGTTAGGTGAGGTTATAGTGGGATGTGATCATAGTTAGGTGAGGTTATAGTGAGGTGTAGTCATAGTTAGCTGTGGTCATAGTTAGGTGAGGTTATAGTGAGGTGTGATCATAGTTAGGTGGGTTATAGTGAGTGTAAGTCCATAGTTAGCTGTGGTCATAGTTAGATGTGGTCATAGGTGAGGAGAGGTTATAATGAGGTGTGGTCATAGTCATGTGTGGTCATAGTTAGGTATGGTCATATTTAGGTGTGGTCATAGGTGTTGTTATAGTCAGGTGTGGTTTATGTTTCCAGGTCTCCATCCGTGGGCCTCCGGATGTCAACCCTTCCACACTTGCCACTTCCGGTTATTTTGGTGCTATCCTTAGTTCCGGGTGTCCAGAAGTCCATCTGTGTCCCCTCAGATGAACTCCCAGGTGTGGACCATGCTGAGGTGTGGTTGTAGTGAGGTGTGGTCATAGTGATGTGTTGTTGTAGTGAGGTATGGTTGTAGTGAGGTGAATTGTGATCATAGGTGTTGTCATAGTCAGGTGTGGTTTGTGTTTCCAGGTCTCCATCCGTGGGCCCCCGGATGTCAACCCTTCCACACTTCGCACTCCCGGTTGTTTTGGTGCTTTCCCTAGTTCCGTGTGTCCAGAAGTCCATCTGTGTCCCCTCAGATGAACTCCCTCACTTTCCCAGGTGGGCAGGTGGTTGGGTGGGTTGTTGGGCGGGTGGGTGTTTTTGGGTGGGCGTGTGTGTTGTGTATGTGTTGGCCCCTCCCCAGTGACCTTGTTGATGTTAACTTGGTCTTGTCTAGCTGGTCTACTGCCGAGACTGTCCAGGTGGGTGGAATTACAGGAGGGGACACACAGAAAACTGCGTCCTGTAATTCCACCACCAAGACAGCCTGGAACAGTAGTCAGCTAGACAACACCAAGCTGCCTCCCAACTCCCCCACCATGGTGAGGTTACTTAGTGATAATCTCGGACTTCTAGTTATGTTTCATTATGTGTTTAACTTAATTTTTGTTTTGTTTTCACTCTTGCAGCTATATATGTGTATTTCTAAAAGTTTTACTGTGTATAAATGTGAGTCCGAGTGTGACTCTGCCTTCCCACCAGCAAATCTTTTACAAAAAATTTATCAGCTTCTTTTTTGTTACAATTCGTCATTTTCAAGGAACTGAAACGTCCACAAGTAAATATGAAAGTTCACAAGTACATTCACACAGACACACACGCACATGTTATTATTATTATTTTATTATTATTATTATTATTATTATAATTAAAAAGAAGCGCAGCGCATCACATGCACACAATAACCACAACACATGCATTTCTCTCGTCCCTGAAATAAAGAAATTCTTTACAGTAAATTTTAATTGAATCTTGAAGTTTCCTACAACATCTTCCACAACAATGTCTCCACACTAAAAAATTTCCTTATTGATAAAGTCGACCTTCACGGTAGTCTAGAACGATTTCATCAGTGTCTTCGATACTGGTGTGAATAAAACAGCGACGTTGGCGAAGGTACAAGTGACGTGGACTAATGGATAAGTGAATAAAAACAGCAGTATCTTCGATACTGCTGTTTTTATTCACTTGCACGTTAACAACAAACACAATGTTTTTTGTAACAGTTCGATTTTTCTGTTTATTCAACGTTTGCAAAATTATGTTGATGCACACATAACCTTCATCTTTTTAAACCCAGCCAGTTATTCATAACTTATATTTTGTCTTTTCCATCACTCTGTCAGTCATAATTTTGACAAACACTATTTTTTCTTTAAATTAAACAATATTTTTCAATTTTATCAAACAATGTGTCCAGCAGTTGTAAACTGTACCAGAAACAAAGACAAGGACAAAGGCAGTTGTGAGATGTACCAGAAACAAAGTCAGGGACAAAGACAGTTGTGAACTGTACCAGAAACAAAGACCGGGTCAAAGACTGTTCGTTATATTTTTGTTTTCACTTATTGTTTATATTTGTGTCCGTATGTGACTCTGTCTTCCCACCAAGAAACCTGTTGTAAACAAGTTATCACCTTCCTGTTTTATGTTGCAGTTCGTCTTGTTATATATAAGCAAGTCACTGAAACGTCCATAAGTAAAAACACACACACACACACACACACACACACACACACACAAACACAAACACAACACACACACACACACACACACACACACACACACACACACACACACACACACACACACACACACACTCACACACTTTTGAATTACTAAATGTTAGTCTCTCTTTGACGTTTTAATTTTTCATGTCTTCACTTCTTTCACCTTCACTATATTGACAAAAAAATATTCGCAAATACAACAAAAAAAAAATCTGGGAAAAGAAAATGAGATTTGCAAACTGAGAGAGTCTGCCTCTGGACAAAAAGGATTGTTGGTGTTGATGTTACGACCTGGCCAGTACGACTCTGTCTTAATGTTTTCAGTACTGATATTTTATGTATTATTATCTTGCTCTACTCTTGTGATTTACTTGTGTTTAGTTATACCGTTTTACTGTATATTGTACTTTTCTTGTGTGTTACAGTATTGTTTCTATGTGTTATTGTATTGTTCTTCTGTGTTACTGTTCTGTACTGCTTTATGTTGTTCTATTGTTGGTATGAGTTAGTTTTCTGGTGTTACTGTACTGTTCTCCTGTATTAATACACTGTCTTATGTGCTAGTATACAGTTCTTGTATATTACAGTAGTAATTTTCTTCTGTGCTACTCTATTTAAGTTACTGTACTGTTCTTGCGTGTTGCTGTAGTGTTTTTCTTCATTACTTTACTGTTGCTGTATGTTGACATGTTTACTGTGTTGTTGAGGTGAGGTAAAGGTCCCACATTATTATTTACATCAAGCACTTCAAACTTTCCCACTGCACCTTCCATAACAGTGTCTCCCACACTGATTATTCTTGTCATTTCAAGCAATTATCTTGCAAGACTCAACATTTCTAACACATTGATTCAACATTTCCCAGGATCTCCTTTTTCTCATTTGCACTTATATCCCCTTATGAAATATTAATACAACTAACACTTTCCACAATACACACACAAAAAAATCAGTAAATCTCATCATGGTAGTCTCAATCTGTTGACAAAAAAGATTTCGGCAGCCAGGCGTGTAACCTGACTGGCTAGTTTGTCTCATTGTTACTGTCTCCATTACTGCTATATTTTGCGATGATATCTTGCTGTAATGTACTTTTGCAACTCTAGCAAATATATATTACACATAAACACACACACGCACACACACACACACACACACACACACACACACACACACACACACACACACACACACACACACACACACACACACACACACACACACACACACACACACACACACACACACACACACACACACAGATGGAAGGGTAAACACCCCCCCCCCAGAAACACAAGGATTCCAATCACGACATCCCCAAGGCACCTGAACAATCTAAACCAATAATCACACACCGATTCCTCTGTCCCCAGCCCCCACACCACGAACCCTACCCCTACAGCAACCCCCTATGGAAACTCTGCCCCCACCCCCACCACAACCCCCCATAGGCCCCCGCCAGGGCTCCTGCTCTCCCAACCCCAATATTTCCCCAGGACCACAGCTTTAGAACAGAAGTTGAAGGTTTGGTACACGAATGTGGATGGATTAACGAATAAATATGAGGAGTGGCATGAATGAATCAATGAAAAGTCCCCAGACTTCATAGCAGTTACAGAAACGAAACTCACTGAGACAATAACAGATGTAATCTTCCCACCAGGATTCTCGATCATGAGGAAAGATAGAAGGGGCTGAGGGGGAGGAGGGGTTGCTCTGCTAGTAAAAAAACGATGGAAATTCGAGAAAATGGGAGGCATGGACGAGATTGGAGAAAGGGACTACATAGTAAGTACATTTCAGTCTGGGGAGCACAAGGTATTCATTGCAGTGATGCATAATCTTCCACGGAACTGCAGGAGGCCAAAGAGGAATATGAAGAGAGCAACAGAGCAATGATGGACACAGTGGCTGAGGTGGCAAGAAGAGTTCACTCGAGCAGAGCAAAGTTACACACACCTCAATATGACTATGACACACGTCACTGTGCTTAAGATTTTCTCAAGTTTATTGACAATGTAAACATAAAATAACATAAATCAACTTGCTTGTTCAAGATTCCTCGTACGATGGTTTATAATTCACACAAAAAAATTAACTATCTGTAAACAAAAAGTAAACAAACACAAAAAACTAATATCATATATAACACATATAAACAGAACGAAAACAGATAATAACTACTGTAATAATTTAGCCGTTTATTGACAATGTTGAAAAGTCGTAATGTTGAAAAGTCGAGTCAAATCAACACAATGTTATTTTTGAAGAAAATTTCGATAATTAAATTTGCTTTTCCAATGTGAAACTTGTGGTTGTTGTTTGGTACATAAATACTTAATTCTTGGTCGAACTTTAGATAAACACACACGGATAAACACACACGGATAAACACACACGGATAAACACACACGGATAAACACACACGGATAAACACACACGGATAAACACACACAGATAAACACACACGGATAAACACACACGGATAAACACACACGGATAAACACACACGGATAAACACACACGGATAAACACACACGGATAAACACACACGGATAAACACACACGGATAAACACACACGAATAAACACACACGGATAAACACACACGGAAAAACACACCAAAATAAACACAAACGGATAAACACACACGGATAAACACACACGGATAAACACACACGAATAAACACACACGGATAAACACACACGGATAAACAAACACAGATAAACACACACTGATAAACACACACGGATAAACAAACACAGATAAACACACAACTGATAAACACACACGGATAAACACACACGAATAAACACACACGGATAAACACACACGGATAAACACACACGGATAAACACACACGGATAAACACACACGGATAAACACACACGGATAAACACACACGGATAAACACACACGAATAAACACACACGGATAAACACACACGGAAAAACACACAAGAATAAACACAAACGGATAAACACACACGGATAAACACACACGGATAAACACACACGAATAAACACACACGGATAAACACACACGGATAAACAAACACAGATAAACACACACTGATAAACACACACGGATAAACACACACGAATAAACAACACGGATAAAAAACACACACGGATAAACACACACGGATAAACACACACGGATAAACACACACGGATAAACACACACGGATAAACACACACGGATAAACACACACGGAAAAACACACAAGAATAAACACAAACGGATAAACACACACGAATAAACACACATCGGATAAACACCCACAGATAAACACACACGGATAAACACACACGAATAAACATAAACGATAAACACACACGGATAAACACACACGTGATAAACACACAACGGATAAACACACACAGATAAACACACACTGATAAACACATATATACACACACTGATAAACACACACTGATAAAACACACACGGATAAACACACACGGATAAACACACACGAATAAACACACACGGATAAACACACACGATAAACACACACAGATAAACACACACTGATAAACACACACGGATAAAACACACAATAAACACACACGATAAACACACACGAGATAACACACAACACGGATAAACACACACGGATAAAACAACACACGATTAAACACACACGAAAACACACACGATAAACACACACGGAAAAAACACACAAGTAAAAAACACACAACGGATAAACACACACGGATAAACACACACGGATAAACACCCACAGATAAACACACACGGATTAACACACACCGAATAAACACACTCAGATAAACACACACTGATAAACACACACAGATAAACACACACTGATAAACACACAAACACACACGATAAACACACACTGATAAACACACAAACACACACAGATAAACACACACTGATAAACACACACAGATAAACACACACTGATAAACACACACAGATAAACACACACTGATAAACACACACTGATAAACACACACAGATAAACACACACTGATAAACACACTCAGATAAACACACACTGATAAACACACTCAGATAAACACACACTGATAAAACACACACAGATAAACACACACTGATAAACACCAAACACACACGATAAACACACACAATAAACACACAAAAAAACACACTAATAAACACACACGGATAAACACACACGATAAACACACACGAATAAACACACACGGATAAACACACATGGATAAACACACACGAATACACACACAAAAACACACTAATAAACACACACAGATAAACACACACGGATAAACACACACGGATAAACACACACGGATAAACACACACAGATAAACACACACTGATAAACACACATATACACACACAGATAAACACACACGGATAAACACACACGATAAACACACACAGATAAACACACACGGATAAACACACACAGATAAACACACACTGATAAACACACATATACACACACAGATAAAACACACACGATAATACACACACGGATAAACACACACAGATAAACACAACACCGGATAAACACACAAGATAAACACAACACTGATAAACACACATAATACACACACAGATAAACACACACTGATAAACACACATACACACACACAGATAAACACACACGGATAAACACACACGGATAAACACCACAGATAAAACACACTGATAAACACACATATACACACACAGATAAACACACACGGATAAACACACACCAGATAAACACACACTGATAAACACACACAGATAAACACACACAGATAAACACACACGGATAAACACACACGGATAAACACCACAGATAAACACACACTGATAAACACACATATACACACACAGATAAACACATCGGATAAACACACACAGATAAACACACACTGATAAACACACATATACACACACAGATAAACACACGCGGATAAACACACACAGATTTCATCATCAACTGAAAGGAGACAATTTCTGTCTTTGTTCTTGATATTTGTTAAATAGGAAAAAGTTTGCTGACACTTGTAAGAGGTTGAAAACTGCACCAATATATTTATTACTTTCCTATGAAAGTGCTGTAACTAGTGAAAGGTTGATGCAAGCACTGGTACACGCAGGTACCCACTGGTACATGCAGGTACCCACTGGTACATGCAGGTACCAGTTGGTAATTTTGTAAAGATCATTCCCAGTTATAATCTCTATGTAACAACTTGAGAAAGCTTCTTCCGACGGTTTTAAACTTTCATTACGCCTCATCTGAATGGTTTTGATATTATGAGGATGATAGTCTTAAAGTTTAGTCTACGTAGGTACAAATTTGCCAGTAATACCAATGTTAGAAACATTGGAATCAAGGGATTTCCTGCTGAAACTGAAGGTCGTCTCTTGTGATTACCTTCACAACTTTAACACTGATGAATTTGATGAGAATTATGATTCCTGCACTAACTGACTGTCTACCTGTAAAACTGAACAACAAGAAAATAAGTTAAGTTAAAAATGGAATCTATATCTGGAGAACGCCTCTTGTGGTCAGCTTCAAACTTTTTAATACATGCACAAATAACCCGCACATAGATGAGAAAAGCTAACGACGACGTTTCGGTCCTATTTGTGTATTGTTCCAGTCAAGGTATTGTGCCTTTTTGTACATTTTTAGTACAAGTGTTTTGTTCCCTGGAAGGTTCACATTTTCTTTGTGACATTGATTTTCTTTTAAGACCAAGTGAATGTCTTCTCTTATTGTCTTCCAACTTTATCTCTGGTGTATCTTAGAGGTGAGTCTGGTCAGATGGACTTTGTGTCTGGTCAGATGAACTTTGAGTCTTGTCAGATGGACTTTGAGTCTGGTCAGATGAACTTTGAGTCTGGTCAGATGGACTTTGAGTCTGGTCAGATGGACTTCGAGTCTTGTCAGATGAACTTTGAGTCTGGTCAGATGGACTTTGTGCTGTTTACCTACCAACTTGCCAATTTAATAATATGTGTAATATAATTAGATGCGTAATACAATTAATTAGATCTGCTGGGGAACGGTTCTTCTAGTCATTTACAAACTTTCGACATAAAAATACGACATAAATTTGCGAATATTGTAAAAAAAATGTTTAAGTTATCATACTCTTGTGAACAAAGTAAACTATTAACATGAAATTTAAACAAAGTTTTAAAATATTTCAAGCCTTCACCACCTATTTCTTTAGGCCGTTTAACAGATACTAATTATTTTTTCTACAACTCGTCTTCTTAACCTTCTCCAGTGGTATGGTAGAGTGTTAAGGTAGTATATTCTCCAGTGGTATGGTAGAGTGTTAAGGTAGTATATTCTCCAATGGTATGGTAGAGTGTTAAGGTAGTATATTCTTCAATGGTATGGTAGAGTGTTAAGGTAGTATATTCTCCAATGGTATGGTAGAGTGTTAAGGTAGTATATTCTCCAATGGTATGGTAGAGTGTTAAGGTAGTATATTCTCCAATGGTATGGTAGAGTGTTGAGGTAGTATATTCTCCAATGGTATGGTAGAGTGTTAAGGTAGCATATTCTCCAATGGTATGGTAGAGTGTTAAGGTAGTATATTCTCCAATGGTATGGTAGAGTGTTAAGGTAGTATATTCTCCAATGGTATGGTAGAGTGTTAAGGTAGTATATTCTCCAATGGTATGGTAGAGTGTTAAGGTAGCATATTCTCCAATGGTATGGTAGAGTGTTAAGGTAGTATATTCTCCAATGGTATGGTAGAGTGTTAAGGTATTATTCTCCAATGGTATGGTAGAGTTTTAAAAGGTAGTATATTCTCCAATGGTATGGTAGAGTGGTTAAGGTAGCATATTCTCCAATGGTATGGTAGAGTGTTAAGGTAGTATATTCTCCAATGGTATGGTAGAGTGTTAAGGTAGTATATTCTCCAATGGTATGGTAGAGTGTTAAGGTAGTATATTCTCCAATGGTATGGTAGAGTGTTAAGGTAGTATATTCTCCAATGGTATGGTAGAGTGTTAAGGTAGTATATTCTTGTTAAGCAGATGGCCTGTTTACTGTTCTCTAACAATAACTTTTAGTAATAATCCAGGATTATAAAACAACTAAAACTTAGAATCTTTACTAGTAGAGTTTTAGCTTAATTCACCAGAGGGAACTTGACATGTTTCTCATGAGAGGTCAATGAGTAACTGAGTGAGATATGTTCCCTTGGCTATGCAAGCCCAGACTGGAAGTGAGAGTGCTAATCAAAGTCAGTTTGGAGAACCTACTCAGAGTAAGTGCGTTGAACCTACTGACTGTACCAGTGAGCGGTAAGCTGACGTCAGGTTGGTCACGTGACTGAGGGAGACGTTAGTACCTGAACTGCTAACTGGCACTTAAACTGGTGGTTTCCCACTACATGAAAACACTTAATATAGATTAACAAAACATAATATAATACAATGTTAGCATTAGCATATATGTATGGAGATGGGAAGTACAGTGTCTGCACTCTGAAGGAGGGGTGTTAATGTTGCAGTTTAAAAACTGTAGTGTAAAGCACCCTTCTGGCAAGACAGTGATGGAGTGAATGATGGTGAAAGTTTTTCTTTTTCGGGCCACCCTGCCGTGGTGGGAATCGGCCAGTGTGATTATATATATAATATATATATTATATTTATATATATATATATATATATATATATATATAATATATATATATATTATATATATATATATATATATATATATGCAATAAGATCACAGTAAACAGGTGATTTCGAATATGCAAAACAACCACTCTGAAAGAATAGGCAAATTCCAAGCGCTGCCCGTGACTACTCACATTATCAAGGAACTATGAAAGTAAAGCATCCAAGGAAGATATATAAGGGGTTTGGCCAACACCTCACTATCAGATCCCACAACGGTTAAACACCTGTCGCGCCCCGGCCCAACTGGACAGGTCTTTTGCAAAAACCACCAACAAAAATATTCTACCCAAGAAAATTTTTAAAATTATTATTTGTCCCGTGTATTATTAAAATTCTTCCCAAATTCTATTAATTATAAATGGATCTAAAATTTTTATAAACCAAAGGAAATATTATATTATTGTCAAAACTGCTTTTTATGAAACAAGATTCCCAAATTAATTCCTGTCGACTTGCTTGATACTACTTTCTAACTTTTGAAAATCAATTGGATGGTTAAAATCTCTTACATGAATAAATAGAGCATTGGAATCTTGTCCAGTTCTAATGCTTTATTTATGTTGTTTTAATCTTAGTTCGAGATTTTTACCAGTTTGACCGTAATAAACTTTATCGCAAATTTTACAAGGACTCTTATAGACACAATCCATCAGCATTTTGGGGGAATTCTTTATCAAAAGTTTTTTTACTGTATCAAGATTTTTGAATACAACTTTAATATTAAAAGTCTTAAGAAGAGAAGGCATATCAACCCAAATTTTTATGGTAAGGGAGAACCAACATATTTTTAGTTGAATAAGGCTGGTTGTCCCTTTTTGGATTGTAAAAAGTATTTCTAGCAACTTTAAAAGATTTATCAATTACATTTTTTGGGTATTT
>NC_069403.1:107484917-107509917 GCF_026875155.1 Cherax quadricarinatus | reverse complement strand
AATAAACATATTTACCGAAGAATATTTGTCAAAAAATATACAATTTTATACTTACAAATGTAAATGTAATTAGAAATATGTATGCATGTAAATATACAGGCAGAGACAGATACACAATTAGAACAGTTTCATGGTAGAAAGAACGCAGATACTGTTAGTCTGAGGATAAAACACCTACCTGCAGTTCATCGCACTGTTGCTGCTTGTTCCTCTTCACATTATTTAAACTCGTTATTTGTGCTTAACTGAGATCTAATTAGGAACAGTGTAGGTTAAACGTTAAATAACGAATATATAATTCCGGGTATTGTTTGCGATCGTTTAGAAACGGACATATAAACACACTAGAAAACAGTATGTCTATCATGAAGATTGTTAATTTTAAGGAGAATGCTCCGACAAATTCTACGGATACCATCCACCTCATTTCACTACCCCGTTCCAATCCTGTGCGTGGTAGTCAAAAGAGGTACATAATGGGTCCAGGGACTGGGCCCCAAAGTTTTGATAACTGAGCAAGTTACAAAGGTAATGAACTACAGGTAGATTTGGTCACAATCATGAAAAGTTACATAGTAATTTACAGATTACAGAGGTATATAATGGGTCAAGGGACTGGGCCCAAAAATTCTGACAGCTGCATAAAGTACAAAGGAAATGAAGTCACAAGTTACAAAAGTAATGAATTATGTAAGTAAATTTACTTATGTTTATACGTGGGTACAGTCATGAACAAATTATAATGTAATGAGCAAATCACACATCCACACCTGGTCACATCTGTAATGAGTTATCAGTGATAATATTAATTGTTGGGTCACACGCACACACACACACAAACACACACACACACACACACACACACACACACACACACACACACACACACACACACACACACACACACACACATTGAGAGAGGGAGCAGAGGCGCTATGTGTACTCCTAACAACAATATTCAATACATCTACAATGGATCTGGGAATACTTGTCAGGAAGACAGCAGCGAGTCATGGTACGTGGTGAGGTGTCAGAGTGGGCACCTGTGACCAGCGGGGTCCCGCAGGGGTCAGTCCTAGGACCAGTGCTGTTTCTGGTATTTGTGAACGACATGACGGAAGGAATAGACTCTGAGGTGTCCCTGTTTGCAGATGACGTGAAGTTGATGAGAAGAATTCACTCGATCGAAGACCAGGCAGAACTACAAAGGGATCTGGACAGGCTGCAGACCTGGTCCAGCAATTGGCTCCTGGAGTTCAATCCCACCAAGTGCAAAGTCATGAAGATTGGGGAAGGGCAAAGAAGACCGCAGACGGAGTACAGTCTAGGGGGCCAGAGACTACAAACCTCACTCAAGGAAAAAGATCTTGGGGTGAGTATAACACCAGGCACATCTCCTGAAGCGCACATCAATCAAATAACTGCTGCAGCATATGGGTGCCTAGCAAACCTCAGAACAGCATTCCGACATCTTAATAAGGAATCGTTCAGGACCCTGTACACCGTGTACGTTAGGCCCATATTGGAGTATGCGGCACCAGTTTGGAACCCACACCTATCCAAGCACGTAAAGAAACTAGAGAAAGTGCAAAGGTTTGCAACAAGACTAGTCCCAGAGCTAAGAGGTATGTCCTACGAGGAGAGGTTAAGGGAAATCAACCTGACGACACTGGAGGACAGGAGAGATAGGGGGGACATGATAACGACATACAAAATACTGAGAGGAATTGGCAAGGTGGACAAAGACAGGATGTTCCAGAGATTGGACACAGTAACAAGGGGACACAGTTGGAAGTTGAAGACACAGATGAATCACAGGGATGTTAGGAAGTATTTCTTCAGCCACAGAGTAGTCAGTAAGTGGAATAGTTTGGGAAGCGATGTAGTGGAGGCAGGATCCATACATAGCTTTAAGCAGAGGTATGATAAAGCTCACGGTTCAGGTAGAGTGAACTAGTAGCGATCAGTGAAGAGGCGGGGCCAGGAGCTCGGACTCGACCCCCGCAACCTCAACTAGGTGAGTACACACACACACACACACACACACACACACACACACACACACACACACACACACACGTGATAATGCTTTATTTACAGGTTGCAAAGTCTGGGTAATTTTCCAGAATTATCTGTAATATACTGAGGATAAAATATTTTGACATATATTTTGAACATTTCTGAGTGAGTTGTCTCTGAATTCATTAATTTGATCACACTCCAGTACATAATGACGCAGGGTGAGATATTTCGTTTGGTCTACATCTGGTGGTGGTGATTTAACCTGCCAAAGATACTTATAACCCAGCCAGAGGGAGGCTGTGGTGACATCCAAGTCACCACAATAAAATTCAGTTGAAGTTCCTTTCCAATGTGAGATGGAATCTACAGCATGTGCACTCTGACTCCACTGTCCACAATCCTACTATACCTGTGTCTGGCATCTTACACAAGCATGTCAAAATTTATACTTAATGAGTTGAGAGCATTTATAGATGACAGAGAATCAGTTACAATTAAAGTGTCAATCTTAGATACATGGACGCATTTGAGTGCAAGGAGTATGACAAACAGCTCTGTTAGAAGGGTAGAGGCCCAGTTACTGATGTGTGCTCCAATTTCTTTACGAGAGCCATCACTCTGTACGACAACAGCAGCACTACCAGCTGCACCAGTGGATTCCTGAACAGAACCATCAACGAAAATAATTTGTGTAAGAGTGTGCTGTGTGACTAAGTTATCAATACACCTCAAGGCATCCTGTTTGGCTTCAAGGTTGTGAATGAAGAAATATTTTGGGGAGGATGGTAGTTTGGAATGGGGTAATATCCCATGGAGCAGGGAAGTGCCACTGTTGCCTTTCTTGACATGTTACTGGTTCACGCGGAAGTCGGGTCCATCTGAAGGGTTGTTCACCAGTGCTAAGGAGGAGTTTGGGGAGCTTCTGTCCAGTGGTTTGAATAGGCTTGCCTGAACATATTAACTCCAATTAGGATATTTCTTTCAGTAACACGATCTCTGATGCTTGGAATATCCAGCTCTTTCCGCAGTACAGAACACCAGTACAGTGCAATAAAACAGAAGACTAGTACAGCACAATAACACGAAAGAACAGTACAGTAACACACAAGACCAGTCCAGTACAGCAACATAGAAGATCAGTGCAGTACAATAACACAGAAGACCAGTACAGTATAATAACACAGAAAACCAGTACAGTATAATAACACAGAAGACCAGTACAGAACAATAACACAGAAGACCAGTACAGTACAATAACACAGAAGACCAGTACAGTACAATAACACAGAAGACCAGTACAGTATAATAACACAGAAAACCAGTACAGTATAATAACACAGAAGACCAGTACAGTACAATAACACAGAAGACCAGTACATTACAATAACACAGAAGACCAGTACAGTACAATAACACAGAAGACCAGTACAGTACAATAACACAGAAGACCAGTACAGTACAATAACACAGAAGAACAGTACAGTACAATAACACAGAAGACCAGTACAGTACAACAACACAGAAGACCAGTACAGTACAATAACACAGAAGAACAGTACAGTACAATAACTCAGAATACCAGTACAGTACAATAGCACAGAAGATCAGTTCAGTACAGAAACAAATTAGACCAGGACAGTACAATTACACAGAATACCAGTACAGTACAGTAACACAGAATTCCAGTACACTACAATAGCACGGAAGACCAGTAGAGTACAATAGCTCAAAAGACCAGGACAGCACAGCAACACATATGACCTGTACAGTAAAATAGCACAGAAGACAAGTACAGTACAATAACACCGAAGACCAGTACAGTACAGCAAGACGGAAGACCACTACAGTACAATAACAGATCAGTACAGTACAATAAGAGAAAAGAGCAGTACAGTACAATAAGAGAAAAGAGCAGTACAGTACAATAACAGATTAGTAGAGTACAATAATACATAACACCAGTACAGTGCAATTAGACATAACACCAGCAGAGTACAATAAGAGACCAGTACAGTACAATAACACAGAAGACCAGTACAATACAATAACACAGATGATTAAAACAGTACAATAACACAGAAGACCAGTACAGTACAATGGCACAGAAGCCCAATACAGTACAATAACACAGAAGACTGGTAAAGTACAATAACACAGAAGAACAGTACTGTAACACTGAAGACCAGTGCAGTGCATTAACACAGAAGGTTAGACCAGAACAGCAACACATAAGACCAGTACAATGCAATAAAACAGAAGACCAGTACATTACAATAACACAGAAGAGCAGTACAATACAATAACACAAACGACCAGTACAGTAAAAGAACACAGAATACCTGTACAGTAACACGGAAGACCAGTACAGTAACACATAAGACCAGTACAGCAACACGGAAGACGAGTACAGTACAATGACAGGGAAGACCAGTACAGTACAATTACACAGAACACCAGTACAGTACAAGAGCACGGAAAACCAGTACAGTAAAACAACACAGTCGTACTGGCCAGGTTGTGGCAACAGAGTCGTACTGGCCAGGTTGTGGCAACACAGTCGTACTGGCCAGGTTGTGGCAACACACAGTCGTACTGGCCAGGTTGTGGCAACACACAGTCGTACTGGCCAGGTTGTGGCAACAGAGTCGTACTGGCCAGGTTGTGGCAACACACAGTCGTACTGGCCAGGTTGTGGCAACACAGTCGTACTGGCCAGGTTGTGGCAACACACAGTCGTACTGGCCAGGTTGTGGCAACACACATTCGTACTGGCCAGGTTGTGGCAACAGAGTCGTACTGGCCAGGTTGTGGCAACACAGTCGTACTGGCCAGGTTGTGGCAACACACAGTCGTACTGGCCAGGTTGTGGCAACACACAGTCGTACTGGCCAGGTTGTGGCAACACACAGTCGTACTGGCCAGGTTGTGGCAACACAGTCGTACTGGCCAGGTTGTGGCAACACACAGTCGTACTGGCCAGGTTGTGGCAACACAGTCGTATTGGCCAGGTTGTGGCAACACACAGGCGTACTGGCCAGGTTGTGGCAACACAGTCGTAATGGCCAGGTTGTGGCAACACAGTCGTAATGGCCAGGTTGTGGCAACACCCGTCGTATGGCCAGGTTGTGGCAACACACAGTCGTATGGCCAGGTTGTGGCAACACACAGTCGTAAATGGCCAGGTTGTGGCAACACACAGTCGTACTGGCCAGGTCGTGGCAACACACAGTCGTACTGGCCAGGTGTGGCAACACACAGTCGTAATGGCCAGGTTGTGGCAACACACAGTCGTACTGGCCAGGTCGTGGCAACACACAGTCGTACTGGCCAGGTCGTGGCAACACACAGTCGTACTGGCCAGGTCGTGGCAACACACAGTCGTACTGGCCAGGTTGTGGCAACACACAGTCGTAATGGCCAGGTTGTGGCAACACACAGTCGTACTGGCCAGGTCGTGGCAACACACAGTCGTACTGGCCAGGTTGTGGCAACACACAGTCGTACTGGCCAGGTCGTGGCAACACACAGTCGTACTGGCCAGGTTGTGGCAACACACAGTCGTACTGGCCAGGTTATGGCAGCCACCAACAAAATTCTTATTTTCAAGAGATTGAATCATCAAGTTGACAGTTTTTATTTTTATCACCGAAAGTTTTTTTTATTATGCATCTGTGACGGTAAATGTTTGATATGTTATTAATTAAGAGGTGAGAGAAGTGTATGTGTGAAAACTGACTTATTTAATAATTAATTCCACTTAAACAATGTGTTTATTAGATGAATTATAAGAATATCTTCTTAATCTTAACCACAAGTCTCTCAAGTTAGTCACTTCTTTACATTTTTACATATTTTCTCAAAATTTTTCATCAAAATATTGTAACCCTCATTCCAATTTCTTAAGAAAATTGAAATTGTATAATCAGGAATTTTCTTAATTCTCTTACACAATACAGTATTGTTTGATTTAAACAATGATGTGGGAACGTGCAGTTATATCCGTGAGAACGTGTACACATGTATGTATATATGTGTGTTGGCAGTAGTGTGTTTGAAGTGATGTATATGTGTACACATGTATGTATATATGTGTGTTGGTAGTAGTGTGTTTGTAGTGATGTATATGTGTACACATGTATGTATATATGTGTGTTGGTAGTAGTGTGTTTGTAGTGATGTATATGTGTACACATGTATGTATATATGTGTGTTGGCAGTAGTGTGTTTGTAGTGAAGTATATGTGTACACATGTATGTATATATGTGTGTTGGTAGTAGTGTGTTTGTAGTGATGTATATGTGTACACATGTATGTATATATGTGTGTTGGTAGTAGTGTGTTTGTAGTGATGTATATGTGTACACATGTATGTATATATGTGTGTTTGTAGTAGTGTGTTTGTAGTGATGTGTATGTGTAGATGAAAGTGAAAAGTAAACATCAGAAAAAACTTGCATGGTCTACATAATAATTCACAATAAAGAAGAGCACAGTTCTGTAGTACACGCACTGGTGACTGCTGCACCTGGCTGACTCTGCTCAGCCTGCTATCTCTTCAGCCTGGCTGACTCTGCTGTCAGCCTGGCTGGATCTGCTGTCAGCCTGGCTGACTCTGCTCTCAGCTTGGCTGACTGTGCTGTCAGCTTGGCTGACTCTGCTGTCAGCCTGGAGACTGCTGACAATACCAGGTAAAGTTTATGTCAGAATTATGATTATTGAAGTGATGATAAAGATAATACTGATAACATAGAAGACTGTAAGTTCAGAAAGTGAAGGTAATCTGTGGATCATGTGTAAACACTGAAATACTGAAGTTAACAACACTTATATAAAGGAAAGTTGCACTTGGGTGTATTTACAGGTGCGGAAAAGATATATGACAGATGTTAGAAGAGTTACAAATGTATTTTATCTTAGGTAATATTCAAGAAAGACGGTAAAGATTTTCCCAAAAAACTGGGTCTTAGATAATGTTGCTTGATATCACCTGTCATCTTAAAGACGTGTGATGTCACTGTACTTTGATCAGAAGAAAATATATATATAAAGCAAGCCATCATATAGACCAGATGTTACTGTAAACACAACTTTATTAACTCTGTACTTTAAAACTCTGTACGCACACACACACACACACACACACACACACACACACACACACACACACACAACATACACACACACACATACACACACACACACACACACAACACACACACACACACACACACACACACACACACACACATACACATACTGAGAAATAGTAGACAGCAAATGTAGTCCCCATATTTAAGAAAGGAAACAGAAACGAGGCGCTAAACTACAGACCTGTGTCTCTGACATATATTGTGTGCAAAGTTATGGAGAAGATTATCAGGAAGAAAGTGGTCGAACACCTGGAACGGAACAAGATTATAAATGAAAACCAGCATGGGTTCATGGAAGGCAAATCTTGAATCACAAACCTCCTGGAGTTTATGACAAGGTAACAGAAGTAAGACACGAGAGAGAGGGGTGGGTAGATTGCGTTTTCCTAGACTGCAGGAAGGCCTTTGACACGGTTCCCCACAAGAGATTAGTGCAGAAGCTGGAGGATCAGGCGCATGTAACAGGAAGGGCACTGCAATGGATCAGGGAATATCTGACAGGGAGGCAGCAACGAGTCATGGTACGTGAAGAGGTATCACAGTGGGCGCCTGTGACGAGCGGGGTCCCACAGGGGTCAGTGCTATTTTTGATATATGTGAACGACATGATGGAAGGAATAGACTCCGAAGTGTCCCTATTCGCAGATGATGTGAAGTTGATGAGAAGAATTAAATCGGATGAGGATGAGGCAGGACTGCAAAGAGACCTGGACAGGCTGGACATGTGGTCCAGTAACTGGCTTCTCGAATTCAGTCCTGCCAAATGCAAAGTCATGAAGGTTGGGGAGGGGCAAAGAAGACCGCAGACAGAGTATAGGCTAGGGGGACAAAGACTACAGACCTCACTCAGGGAGAAAGACCTCGGGGTGACCATAACCCCGAGCACGTCACCGGAGGCACACATCAACCAAATAACTACTGCAGCATACGGGCGCCTGGCAAACCTGAGAATAGCGTTCCGATACCTTAATAAGGAATCGTTCAAGACACTGTACCTTGTATTTGGACCATACTGGGGTATGCGCAGCAGTTGGAAACCCAACCTGGTCAAGACGTCAAGAAGTTAGGAAAGTACAAAGGTTTGCAAAAAGGCTAGCCCCAAGTCAGGGGAATGTCTACAGGAAAAGGTTTGGTGAAATCGGATGACGACACTGGAGGACGAAGGGTCATGGGAGACATGAAAAACGACATACAAGATATGGGGGGAAAATAGACAAGGGAAGGATAGGATTTTTCCCAGGGGGGGGACACAGGAAACAAGGGGTCCAAGGGAAAGTGAAGATCAGACGAGTCACATGAGGTTAGGAAGTTTTCTTCAGTCACGAGTTGGGAAAGGGAATAGTTTGCAAGTGAAGTAGTAAAGGCAGGAAACCATACTGTTTTAAAGAGGTTGATAAGTTCGGGAAGAGGGAGAGAGAGGCCCTAGTAGTGAGGGGGGGGCCCAGGAGTGAGTTGACCCCTGCAACCACAATTAGTGAGTACAATTGGGGGGGTGGTACACACACACAACACACACACCCACACACACACAAAAAAAAAAAACCACACACAAAACCACAACATGCACACAAAAAAAGAAAAATACCACACACACAAAACACACACCCCAACACACTCAACACACACACACACAAACAACACACACACCACCCCAACACACACAGACACCTACACACCCCAACACCACACCCCCACACACACACACCCAAAACAATGCACACAAAACACATACCCAACACACACACAAACACCCACACCAACAAAACCACAAAACACAAAACATAACAGACAAAAAACAGAAAACCACACACACACACACAACAACACCACCAACACACAAACAGACAACAGACACACAAAAAACACCACACCACACCACACACACACACACACCCCACACAGACAACACACCACAACAGACATCACCACACCGTGTAGTCGGCCCATACTGGAGTAGCGCCCTGTTTGGAACCCCCCGCACTTGATAAAGCACGTCAAGAAACTAGAAAAAGTAAAAAGGTTTGCGACAAGGTTATTTCCAGAGCTAAGGGGAATTTCTTAAGAAAGTTTAAAGGGAAATGGCCGAGGGACACTGGAGGAAGGAGGGTCAGGGGAGACATGATAAGCATATAAAAATAGCGGGGAAATGAAAAGGTGGACAAAAAGGATGTTCCGGGGGGGGAAAACAGAAACAAGGGCCCACAATTGGAAGTTGAAGACAAATGAGTCAGGAGATAGTAGGAAGTATTTTAAATCATAGAGTTTAGGGTGGAATGCTAGAAAATGCGTAGTGGAGGCAGGAAATAAATTTTTAAAGACGAGGTTTGATAAAGTCTGGAGCGGGGAGAGAGAGGGGCCTAGTAGAAACCCGGTTTGAAGGGGGGGCCAGGAGCTGGACTCGACCCTGCAACCCCAAATGGTGGACAAAAAAGGTGAGTACACAAACACATAACAACACCAACATAACCACAACATAGACACACAACCACCCACACAATACACCAAAAGGGGAAACATAAAAACACGAACACACACAATTTCACACAAATTACACAACACATACACAACAGAACAAACAAACACCACACCACAACACACACCAACAACCACAAACAACAACAAACACACACCAACACACAAAAACAAACATAACACACCACACACACAACAATACACACAAGACACACATCACAGACAAAAACCCAACACACACAATACACACACACACACACCACACACCACACACACACACACCCCACCAACCCCACAAAACCAACACACACACACACCACACACAACAACCACACAACCACACAACACACACACACACACAACACACACACACCAACCCCACCACACATCTGCGCCTTCACATTCATTTACGAAACAGAGTTTTAATTTTTTAAGTTTTATGGAGGGATTTAGGATTCGCATTTGCACTAAATACACAAAATATGTAGTTCATACATAATATGTGCATCATACCAATTATGACCTCTACACATATGTGACATCATAACAATATGTGACATCATAATACACAATATGTGACATCATACACGTATGTGAACTATAAAAATGTGACATCATACACAATATGTACACTCTTTACAAAAATGTGACACTCCTTTAAACAAAAATTTTTGGGCATCTACACAAATGTGACCTCTAACTATGTGACACTCTACACAATATGTGACACTATACCAGTATGTGACATCTTTAAAAATATGTGACATATACAAATAGTGACATCATCACAATATGGACACTAAAAAAGTGGCACTCAAAAAAAATATGTGAACTCATCACATTGGCAACCTACAAAAATGTGGGGCATCATACACTTTTGTGACCTCATTTAAAAATATTGACACTCATCCAATTAAAATAAAAAATGTGACACTCAAACTATGTGACATCAAAACTTGTGCACTCTTTAAAAATATGTGACACTCATAAAATATGGCACTATACACAATATGTGACATCTAACAATATGGAACTCCAAAACCTATGTGACATCATAAAAATATGTGACATATACACAATTGTGAAACCCATAACAGTTGTGAACTCATAAAATATGTGACATCATACACATATGTGACACTCTACAAATAGTGACACTCATACACAAATGTGAATCCAAAATTTTCAAAAATATGTGACACTCATACACAATATGTGACATCATACACAATATGTGACATCATACAAATATGTGCACCATACACAATATGTGACACTTATACACATATGTGACACTCATAAAATATGTGAATCTTTCACAATAGTGCACTCAAACAGTATGTGACACTTACAAATATTGCATATACACAATAGTGACACTCATACACATTTTTGTGACACTCATCAAATATGGGACATTTAAAGTTGTGACACTCATACACAATATGTGCATATACAAATATGGACCTATACACTATGTACACTATACACAATATTGCACTTACACAAAATGTGACACCTACACATATGTGCACATACAATATGTGCACTCTACAAATATGTGACACTCTACACAATATGTGACACCCTACCAAAAATGTGTCCTCATACACAATATGTGAATCATACACAAAATGTGAAAAAAAATTTCATACACAAAATGTGGGAATCATACACAATATGTGACCTCATACCATTGTGACATCATCACAGTATGTGACACATACCAGTATGTGCATCATACACAAAATTGCAATAAAAAAACCCAATTGTGACACTCTACACAGTATGTTCACTCTTTTCACAATTGGACCTATAAAAATTTGACACTCATCACAATATGTCCTCATACACATAGTGACATCATACACGTATGTGAAACCCCTAACAATTGTGACATCATACCAAAATTTTGCATCATACACAATTGTGACACTATACACATATGTAACACTCATACCAATTGTGACATCATCACAGTTTTGACACTAACAATTGTGACACTCATCAAATTGTACACTCAACAAAAATTTGACACCATACACAATGTGTTACAAAACCCCATCACAAATTGTGCACTCTTTCACCTTGTGACACTCATACACATATGTGACACTCATACAATTGGAAACATCCCTTTTCCCACAATGTGGACACTCATACACAATTGTGACATCATCCTTTCACAAAATGTGTGACATCTCACAATGTGGAAAATCATACCAAGTTGGACATCATACACATTGTGAAATCATCACTATTTGGGCATATACACTTGTGACCATACACAATGTGTGACACTCATCAAAATTTTGACATCTAACAGTATGTGACAAACCAAAAGTGTGGGGCACTCATACAATGTTACATCATGCAAATGTGTGACACTCTGCAAAATGGTGAATCATACAAAGTGTGAATCTCAATGTGTGCATCATGCACAAAGTGTGCACTCATCACAATGTGTGTCCCCTTTCATCACCAATGTGTGACCCCCTCATCACAATGTGTGACTTTATACAAATGTGTGACACTCATACCCTGTGTGACACTCATCACAATGTGTGAAATTACAAATGTGTGACATCATCCTGTGTGACCTCAACACTTGTGACTCTCACAAAATGTGACCTCTTTCACAATGGTGACACTCTCCAAAGGTGACACTCTTTAAAAATGTACATATACAATTTAAAAATAAAATTTAACCCGACAAGTTTTCACAACACAAAAAATAACAAAGGGGCTTAACAATTTTACACCATCACAATTTAAAATATCCAATTTTACAACCAATTTACACCCCTAACATGTACACCCTGAAAAAAACACCTAAAATGTCCCTGCCCAATTTTCCCAAAAACAAAAGTTGACACCATACCAAAATTTTACACATGCACAATTTTAACCCAAACCCTTTACACTCCCCTCACAAAAGTGTAAATTACAATGTTAACCCTAAATATGTACCTTTACAAGGGGCCTAACTAGTGTCACAAAGGGGGGGGCCTTTTAAAATTTACCCTTTTAAAAATGTGTGCAATACCAAATTTAACCAGCAAATGTGTGAACCTCTTTAAAAATTTTGTTTTCCGTTGCCCCTTTTAAAATTGTAAATACCAGGGGGAATCATTTAAAAATTTTAAAATTTGAAATTTAATCATGAAAGTGGGAAATCAAATTTTGACATCATCACAAGGGTACACTCACAAATTTTCATTAAAAGGTTAAATAACAAGGGGAAAAAATTTGTAACCTAAAGGGGAATAAAAATGTTGAATATAAAGGTTCCCAAAAATGGGGGTTTAAAATTTAATCTGAAAATGGGGAACTTACACTTTGCACTCCACGTGGGCCCTCTAAAAAGGGTTAAAATTTTGAAACATTTTTTTTCTAAAATAAATGCCAAAAAAACCAAAAATGGACACCTAACCCTACCAAACTGACAAGAAACCAATCCAAAACATGTCAAAGAAAATCCCCAAAAACCCTGAAAAATCAAAAAAAGAAAGGGCACCTACACAATTAAAATTCCTGAACCCTACCAAAACTGTCCAAAGAAATAAAGTAAACTAGTGCAACAATATTTTAAAATGATTGAAAGAACGCCACCTAGGTAAAAATGGCAAAATTTCAGCACAAAGAATGTTTTCAAAAACCTAAAAAGGTTTGTGTTGTGAAAAACCTTTTTTATGAGGGGGCTTGGGGCATTATTTGAAATGACCGAAAAATAAAAAAAAATTGGGGAACTTTTAAAACCTTTTTAGGAGGGGGAAAAGAAAAAACCGGAAAACGAATAAAAATCCAAATACAAAAGAAAATGGGAAAAAAAAGACTAAGGAAAAGGAAAAAAAGGAAAAAAAGTTTTCCTTTGGAAGGGGGGGGAAAGGGGGGTTTTTTATTGTTTATGTTTGTGCGCTTGTTAGTCTTTCAATTAATTCATATGAAAATCGACCAGTAAATAAATAAAAATGGAAAATATGTAAACATTAAATACAGGTTATGATGGAAGGTGGAAAGTTCAACACCTTGGACATTTCACTCTACAAGGAAATTACAAACACTCACAAATACTTTTAAAAACGATAAATAAGCAAGGAAAAAGTTCGTTACTAAGTATATTTTCATAGTGCATTGCAATATAAAAGGTACATCTTCCCAAATTTATGTTAATTAGCCTCTGGAAGGTGGGGGACTGTGAGGCAGCTTGGTTGGCGTCAAGTGTCGGACCTACGGTCGCGCTGTCTTGGTGGGTCTAATTACTGGACGCAGTTTTCTTGTGTTGTGTCACCTCCTCAGTATTTCCACCCACCTGGACAGTCTCTACCGTAGACAAGCTAGGGGGGGGGGTGGGGGGGGGACCAAAGACCAAGTGGTTTCCATGCAGCGAGGGTCACTGAAGGTGGGCAACCGTTGGACTCTGGGGAAGTGGGGAAGGGAGTCCACCTGAGGTGACACTAGTGGACTCCTGGAGACATTGATCCGGGGAAAGCAACCGCTGACTCTGGGGAAGTGGGGAAGGGAGTACACCTAGGTGACACAAGTGGATACCTGGAGGTGACACTTGATCTGGGAAAGGCACCGCGACCTAAGGAAGTGTGGGAAAGGGAAGGACCATCCGGGAGCGAACGGTGATGGATTTCTGGATACAAGCAACTTAGGGAAGGTTTGTTGTGAGGATCTGACTTAGGTAAGTGGGGGAGGGAGTCTCGGGAGCGAACGGATGGGATTCCTGGACCACATGAACCTGGGGAGGGCAAGAATACTGGTTGGGGAGGCCCTGACCTTGGGGGAATGGGGAAGGGAAAACATCCGGAGGGGGAACCGAAATGGATTCCTGGATACATGAACCTGGGGGGAAGGGCTGAGGCTGGAGGCAGCAGAGGAGAGAGAGAGAGAGAGAGATGGAGAGAGAGAGAGAGAGAGGGCGAGGCTGAACCTTTAGGGAAGTGAGGAAGGCGAGACATCCGGGGGCCCACGGGATGGATTCCTGGGGGACTCCCCATGAATCCTGGGGAAGGGCGAGGGTGGGGGGGGGCCGGACCTTAAAGACGAAACATGGCCTCACGTGGCAAGGTTTGGTTAACTGGCTTTCCACGTGGGCAAGGGTCTCGGTTAACACCTGGAACTTCACGTGTCAAGCGTTTCTTGGTAACTTGGCTTCACGTGGGCAAGGTCTGGTAACCACTGGCCTCCAAGTGCAAAGGTCTAGTAAACCACTGGCCTCCCACGTGGCAAAGGTTGGTAACTCAGAGAATAAACTTCTGAGCTGGACAGTGGTCGATAATAAATAAGTTTTATTATTATTGTTACTATTTGCTGTTTATAATTCATGATTTGGATTCAAAAGCGTCGACCTCAACAGTAGCTGCTCTGGTGTTATTCCCACTCCAGCCTCCCTGACAGTAGCCACGGTGGTGTTATTCCCATTCCAGTCTCCCTGACAGTAGCCACGGTGGTGCTATTCCCATTCCAGTCTCCCTGACAGTAGCCACGGTGGTGTTATTCACTTCCAGTCATCCCTGACAGTAGTAACCGGTGGTGCTATTCCCATTCCAGTCTCCCTGACAGTAGCCACGGTGGTGTTATTCCCATTCCAGTCTCCCTGACAGTAACCACGGTGGTGTTATTCCCATTCCAGCCTCTCTGACAGTAACCACGGTGGTGTTATTCCCATTCCAGCCTCTCTGACAGTAGCCACGGTGGTGTTATTCATACTCCAACCTTCCTGACAGTAGCCACGGTGGTGTTATTCCCACTCCAACCTTCATGACAGCAGTCCACGGTTGTGTATTCCCATTATGGCCTCTCTGACAGTAGCCACGTGGTGTTATTCCCCTTTCCCAGTCTCCCTGACAGTTTGCCACGGTGGTGTTATTCCCATTACCAGCCTCTCAGACTGTATCCACGGTGGTGTTATTCCCACTCCAACCTTCCTGACAGTAGCCACGGTGGTGTTATTCCCTCTCCAACCTTCCTGACAGTAGTCACCGTGGAGTTAATTTCCTACTCCAGGCTCCCCTTTTTGACAGTAGCCACGGGTGGTGTTATTCCCATTCCAGCCTTCTCTGCAGTTAGCCACGTTGGTGTTACTCGGAATGTAACGTTTTGTGTTACTCTGCTATACTCTTCTGTTATTGTACTCTTCTGTGTTACTGTGCTGTACAGTTCTGGGTTACTGAACTGTACTGATCTTCTGTGTTTCTGTACTGTACTGATCTGTTGTGTTACTGTACTGTACTGATCTGTTGTGTTACTGTACTGATCTTCTGTGTTACTGTACTGTACTGATCTTTTGTGTTACTGTACTGCACTGATCTTTTGTGTTACTGTACTGATCTTCTGTGTTAATGTACTGTACTGATCTTCTGTGTTATTGCACCGATCTCTTGTGTTACTGTACTGTACTGATTTTCTGCGCTACTGTACTGTACTGATCTTCTATGTTATTGTACTGATCTTCTGTTTTATTGTACTGTACTGAACTGATCTTCTGTGTTACTGTAATGTACTGTACTGATATTCTGTGTTACTGTATAATGTACGTACTGCTTTCTGTGTTATGTTATGTACCGTACTGTTCTTCTGTGTTACTGATATTGTACTGTAACTGATCTTCTGTGTTAATGTAATGTTTACTGTACTGATCTTCTGTGTTATGTAATGTACTGTACTGATATTTGTGTACTGTAATGCTACTGTACTGATCTTCTGTGTTACTGTAATGTACTGTACTGATCTTCTGTGTTACTGTAATGTACTGTACTGATCTTCTGTGTTACTGTAATGTACTGTACTGATCTTCTGTGTTACTGTAATGTACTGTACTGATCTTCTGTGTTACTGTAATGTACTGTACTGATCTTCTGTGTTACTGTAATGTACTGTACTGATCTTCTGTGTTACTGTAATGTACTGTACTGATCTTCTGTGTTACTTTACTGTGATAAGTGTTGAAGATTGAGCACATCTGTTTCTAACTCTCAGTCAGTTAGTATATTAATTTTAGTAGAATTACCGACAATATGTAAAGTAAAAAAGGAACACAAGTGCAACTAATGTGGTCCATTTATTGTGGAACGTTTCGCTCTCCAGGGCTTTATCAAGCCGTTACAAAAACTGTATTTGGACATAGAGGGTAATATATAGGTCTCAGAGTAGGTAATTTAGTGGTAGAACAATTAACTGTTCACATGGAGTGTCAAAAAGATATAAAGCTAGTTAATGTTCTAACCAAAATTTGTATTATTACTACTACTACAACTATATCAACTCCTCCACTTTAGTATTGCACCTCACTCTGAGGCCTATATATACCCTCTGTGTCTCATGGTATTGTTTGTAACTGCTTGACAAAGCTCCTGGAGAGCGAAAACGTTGCCACATAAAATGTTCACATTAGTTGCACTTGTGTCCTTGATGGATATAAGAGGGAGGGCTACCATGTCTGTCTTTCTTAAATGAGAGGTATTGGTGTGGGTTGTGATGGCGGGGAATATAGAACAGGATATATGAGGTATATAACAGGTATATAAGTGGTATGGAGGCGTTGATATTTGAAGGAATGTGAAATTGTTCTACGGACCTTGATGTTGGCTTAGGAACGAAGAAACAATTCGAATACGGGTTTTGGGTAGGTTACTGGTGGGTAAGTGCGTTCCCATGTTGAGGGTTTGTTCACATGTACTCGTGGAGAAACATTGGTATAGATTTAGCAAATGGAAATTATTGCCTAGGGTGCGTGACGTTATGTTTCGTTTTTTGCACGCTATCTTGGCCGTCAGGGGCCATTATAAGTAAACACAGGAGGAGTAGTAGAGGGAGGGGGGGTGTGGTTTTTGGGAGGGGACGGGACACGGCGTTTTCCATGTAGTTTATTTTTGTAAAGGGGGTTAGAAGGACGTTCAGGGGTGGGTTTTGGTAGGTTGGTATCAGGGTGGGAGGGACGGGGTTGTCGGTTCTGCGTGGCTTTAGTCTTGACAATGGGTGGTTTAGAAGAGGGAAGTCATAAGTGCTTTAGATTACCTCAAGGTGGATTATATCTACATTCGTGGTGATGAGGGGAAAGGGGTTAGTGAGGTGCGTAGGCGCCGTTCTGGCACGGATACGTTTTATCGTTTACGATGTGTCGTAACGGGAGAAGTTGTACGTGAAGAGTGAGATCAGGTATTTTCGAAGGAATATAGGGAGGTAACGTAGAATCCTCGTGAATCTGTGAATGAATATTGAATGTTACGATAGGTAGGTCTTTTTCTTATGGGATATAAATTGGCTGTGTGTATGTCCGTGGGCAATAGCAGGTTCGTCTCCTGGTGGGGGGAGGGGGGGAGGGGGGGCATGAGGGAGTGTGGTAATGTTGGTATGGATTGTTGTTTCCTTGTTGTCATGATGTGTGGTTGTGGAGGCTTGGAGCTCCTTGGATACTTATTGTTAACTTTTGTGTAATGAAATGAAAGTGAATTGGAGGTGTTCTGTCTTATAATGCCGATTCTTGAGTCATATGTTTTTTCATGGTATATGTGTAATTGGTTATGTTTATTATCGGTTATGAGGTCATAATATAGTGTTTGATTTTTGTAGATTAAAAATATTTTTATATACTAGTTTTGTGTGTGTACATGTATAATATGCAATGGGTTTGCTTTTTTTGTGAAAAAGGTTTTTCTTTTGTGTTAACTCTTTAAATATCCGTTTTGGGCCTTGTTACAATGTTATAGTCTCTAGTACATTCCTAAACATGGGTCATTGTTTGTTATTGTAAAGTTATATATGATAGGTAGTACTCTGTTACTGGTAGTTGTTTAGAAGATGTTTTTTGTTGTAAGTTTATGCTTTAGGTGCCGTTGACATTTTCTGAGAGAGGTTATAGAGCCGTTTGGTTCTGAGAATTTAATGTTGTTATCTTTTTATGTCTATTTATATTTCTGGAATTATGTACTGATGTGCTGTTTTTTAAAAATAAATATAAAAAAAAACAATATAAGGGGCAGGTAATACTATAGAGCACCATAACATTATTTAGCTATTAAAAATGCCATTGGTAATATAGTATTAAGTTGAATATGAAAGTATATGCATCAATAATAATTATTAATATTTATTAACGTTGGATCCAAGCAAGAGGGACACAACCAAAAGGACATTAAAAAACTCACCTATATAAAAATATATCTATTATAATAATAAGTACTTATTAACAACTTTAAATCTACTACAAAAAACCACCAGTCTCCAGGTCACATAGCTCACTAACACACTGCTACTAATGAGTTAACAAACATATAAACAGAGAGGGTTTTAAAGACCTTCCCCCCTTCCTTTGCTGTACTTAACCTACAATAAAATATTAAATTATCACCAAAACACAAGCTCTTGCACATACTTGGGACTTTACAATAAATGGAGCACAAAAACAACAAAAATAGTAACATAAAAAAAAACATAACCAATACCACATTACTCAAATAAATAACAAAAAAGGCACCCAATACCAGTGACTGGAATCGATACACACTCAAACCATACACTTGCTTCCTCTGTGTGAGGTAAACCTACTCCTACCACACCACATCTTGCTCCTGTTCGTGAGTATCCTACTTCTACACACCACATCTTGCTCATATTGTGAGTAACCTACTCCTACCACCATATCTGTCCTGTTTGTGAGTAACTATCCTAAACATCCACATTCTGCTCCTGTTGTGAGTAAACCTACTTCCTACACACCAATCTGCTCCTATTGTGGTAACTACTCCATACACCCCACATCTGCTCTGTCCTGGTCACTGCCTGGATGACAGGAATTTTAAACGCATCTCTTTCAGGGGGAATTACAACGTTCCGCTTTCAGTAACTACACGGAAAAGACATTTGTATATTGAAGCGTTATTTTATATAAATATTTTTCTGTAGCACACTGCGTAACACCATCAAAGATACCAGGAACTCAGATGTAGTCACCACTTGAAGAATGATGTGTAGCTGTTTGGGTATTTACCTGGAGGAGTGTGAGTACGGGGGTCAAACGCCCCGGGCCCGGTCGGTCTGTGTCCAGGGTATGGTTTCAGCTGAACCACAGTTCGCAGCGTATGTAGATTTAAGTGACGTTGTGTGACCAAAGTGAGGTCGTCCCCCCTCAAACACCCTCAGCTTGTGCCAAATGACCCTAGCCGGCATTCTGATCGCGGGTTTTATCCCCGCCCGTGGTATGGTTTGGTTTCAAAGCTAAAATGGAAGAAAAAAAACCCAGTTACCCACCACTCGATCAATCACTCACATGGTAGGTATAGGACCTTTAAAAGAAATAATGAGGACTTAAACAAATGATCTACTTGAAAATTCAAGTCAAGGCAAGAATAACCGAGTCTCAAAATTAAATATAAGAGTGACTATCTTAGAGAAAAACAATCAAATTAGACATTAACAGAGGAAAATTAACTTACAGATGTATTGGGGACGGCTAGTCAAGGTGAGTATGCGCAGGTCGGAGCCCCGCAGTCACCTAACCAAGTATGGAGAAAAGAGGGGGGGGGGGAGGGGAGGGTAGAGGGAGCTAGACCACTCACCCTCCTTAACAAAAGCACACTGTCAAATAAAATACGACCATCAAATTCATTCACACTGCTAAAACAAACTACCCATCACATACATTCACACTGCTAAACAAACTACCATCACCATACATCACTAATACGATCTATTTAAACTTTTTCCCTTACATTGCAATAGAAAATTTATTAAACCACGTGAGGGGCCCAGTTGGCCTGCACCATAAGATAAGATAAAGATTTCGTATGATTTCAAACCCGGGGGTTTTAAGCCACCTCATGATACCCAAGAAAGTCGTGCGTCATCGAGGACTGTCTGTCATATTTCCATTGTGGTCCTCGTTCTTGTCCACAGGATGCGACCCACACCAGTCCGTCTTACACCCACGGTACCTATTTGCTACTAGATGAACGGACAACAGGTGTAAGGAAACGCGTCGAAAATGTTTCTACTACGGTCGAAAGGTTTCTACTACGCGTCGAAAATGTTTTACTACGCGTCGAAAATGTTTCTTCAACTTGTATACAAAATCAGGGGAAGAAAAAAAAAGGTTGTTAATTGATTACTTTAAATGCCAAAATGTCTTCTTAAGAGACCATTTTTAAGGAAAAAAATGGTACTGTGGACTTGGAGACAAGTCCTAAGAAATGGCTCGTAGAAGCCAATGTTGAAAAAAAACGCCAGGCAATGTTCTTAAAAATTTTGTAGATGGAGAGCGAAAGTGCTGCCCAAGTGCTCTGAGACTCTACAGGACTTACTCACTAGAGCTTAGTTTTCCGGTATACACTTGCCTCCACTAGTTCTTTGTCAGACTAAGTACATAGAGTTCAAAAGTATAATGTGATATGCTTGGGAACACTGCAAGAAATGGCTTTATGGTACGATTACAACGGAAGGGCACCCCGAAGTAGTAGCTTCCATTCAGTTGACACTGGATGAGCCGACGGGAACAACCAACAGGAAAAGACATTTTCTGATATATTTACCCGAAAACTATATGATGGCGAGTATATCTGCTGAGAGTTCTGAAAACTACATGACGATGTAATTGTTCATCTGTAGAACAAATATGATGGTGGGCGAAGGAAAAGAAAAATTTAGTTTATAGAGAGGGTGCTGAAGTTGCCTTGTCAATATAGTATGATTTCTTACACATTTTGGTATAGAATGTATTCCAGTTTATCAATCCTTGATGGGTTTAAAAATTGAGGTGCCAGCGTGTTTTTCTTGGAACTTATCACATGCACATACACTCTGACTCTTCGGGAAATATTATTGAAAATTATTTTTATTACTTTTGTTACTAAGGATATGTCGATAACTTACGTCAATTTATCATAAATTTCCCAGGTAAAACAAGACTGTTGAAATATTGAAGGATATAAGTTGCCTATCAGAAATAGAGATCTCCAAGTTTTGCAAGTAAGTTGTAGAGTGGTTTATGAAGCTTTCATGTAAAATGTACCTGAAACCTTTCACGGTTTTAGGTCAGTTGTCTTTAAATCAGTTAATCTGAAAATCTGTTTTGTTCATTGAAGTTTGATTGCTGCAGTAATTTATATGATAGTTTATTCAGTTGCAAATTAGCTTCAGATCTTGGATTACCTTTGGTGGAAAATTGGAATTACCGCTAATTTTGGGGAAAATGTTGTTTTATGAGACGCTAATATACAAGAAAACAATATAATGCTTGTAAGTTGTTTAATACATTCAGGAAGGGATGTGAGTGGATAAGTGGCGTTGAGTGAAGGTGAGGTGGGGTGAGTGTAAGGTGAGTGAAGTGAGGTGAAGGTGAGTGTAAGGAAACCTTCGAATCGTATCGAATCGAGGACGACGAGTGCCTGTCGTAAAGATGGGAAGGAAGGCAAGGATAGGAAAGATGGGAAATAACTGTAAATGGATGGGAAGGAGGGGATGAGGAGGACAAAGGGCAAGTGGGCCCAACCACTTCGGAACTTGTGGTTACCGAAGATATGGCAGGGTTAGGGTGGAGATGTATTTCAGGAATACTGACGAAGACAATGTAGAAGGCAACGGAACTCAGCACGTGCTGGCTGCATCTTGCTAGATGGATGATTATTGCAACTTGATGATGATAGGCGGCTGCAGGGACTTGGAAGGAGCTTCATCGTTGATTGGTCAGCGCATAGAGGTTTGGTGGTTTTCCTGGAGTCATGGCGTTGTTTACGATTCAGTCCGTTTTCAAGACGTTTAAAACGTTGTAGAGGGAGCAAATTTATCGTGTCTGCAAGTGTTTTTTGGCTGGAATCTTCTTAGTTTGTCTTAACAATGGCCCTCTACTAGGAATAGTAGGAAAGTTCAATTTGTACGAAGGAGTCCAGCTGAGCAGGGGGAGAATCGATGGTAAACTTGATTTCTTTTCGATGAGGTGGGTGAGAATAAAGTTCAGGAAGCAGCATTATATTGATGATATTTTTTCTGTAGTTTAGAAGTATGTGATTCAGTCCATGAAGTATATTTTTTAGTATCTCATCTTTATCATGTCGAGAGTCGTGAGATGATGATTTTTTTTGCTGGGTTTTTTTTTTCTTTCTTGTTAGGTATTGTTGAAGAGGAAGTGAATATTCGTTGTCATCTTCAGTAGGACGAATTTAGGAAGATGTTTTCTGGTGACAATGCTTCTGATGGTCGGTTTCAATGAGGAGGTGGTGGCGGTGAAGGCTTCTATTGGGACGTTGTTGGAAGTGGAAGTCACTAGTTGATTGGTGGTGTTGGATCTGCTACATCGAGGTTGTGACTAAGTCTCTGGTGATTTGAGAATTATTTGAGAAGGTGGCGATGCTGGAAATGTGAATGATGGCATGTTATTTAATGCAAATAATCGTTGATTGGTTAGAGTTAAAGATCCAGGTACAAGCCAAGTTCTGCATGTGAGCGTATAGTAGACATAGTGGATTTCGTTTACATCACATGTTGGAGGAGTGATGGGTGGTGGTGGAGGCGGGTGAGTGCTTGAAGTATTTTCGTAGTTTGTCTGCTTGCAACTTTACAATTGCGGCATTTACGTTGGTTGGTGTTGTTGGTACATTTTTTCTTTGTTGAATCTTGTTGTTTCTTCATATATCCTTTATTGTAGGAATTTTTGCTGCCAATGTATGATGATCAATTACTTTTGCAGTTTAAAACACACTGGTTGTGTTGGAGCAGCTTGTTTGTGTAAGGAAACTGAATGTGTGTCCCTCACTACCACATGTAGTGCTGAATACATCTTGTCTATTACTGGGACATGTATGGTGGTGTGAAGATAAGAATAGGCAGTTCAGCAATGTTGGATGTTAGTGGTATCTCTCTGCTTTATATAGGTGGACTGATGTAGTAGTAGTAAACAGCAGACCTTCGTTCGAAAAACATGTGGCAGCCATGTTAAGTCGGTGAAGGGGTGACCTTGAGCACAGACGATGCATTAGGTGGGATTTTTGGTAATGCTGTCACAGCTAGCCCAAGTAATTTTGCGTTCAAATGGATGACTTGTGTTCAAGTTAATTGATTAAGAGTCAGAATCTTGTCCAGTTTTTTAGGAATACTGATTTTCTTGCCCTGGGGCAGGAGAGGATGTAACAGTAATTTCTTGAGCAGTAAGTGTAGTGGTTTGGCTTCTGTGGTGAGTAACTTCTCTGCTTCCAGCATCATCGTGACTACAACAATGGGAATACTTCTTTCAGTGACGATAAATAGCATTGAATTTCACTTGCAATGCCTTTTGCACATACAGTGGCAAGATGCCCAAGCTTCGTTGACTCATCAACGGTACTGCTACTTTTTGGCTTGATCTTACTCGATTGCATTTAGCTCATCGTGCAAGTCAGGCGAAGACGACGCTGGTAAAGGTTTCCTCTCCAACGGGGATCGTAGGGGGAGACAGAGTAAGGAGAGCTGCTATGACCTGCCAGGGCGAGAGTCAAAAGCAGATCTGTGTCGAATTTGTCTGTCTGTGTATGTGTCTGTGTCATAATCACTACCTGTGTACATAACTGACTACATACATCACTACCACAAACACACATCACTACAGCACCACAGGTCACTACACTGCACATGTCACTACACTATATACATAACAACAACTACATAATAACTCAACACACGTCACTACAGTAACAAGTCTCTACGATACACAATCAATACTTATATATATACACTACACTACATTATATCACTACAATGGCCATCGTCACACAAACACCACATCACTACACTACACACATCTTTACACTAGACATGGCAATTACACTACACACTACTCACTTCCTCTTCATAACTACGCACATACATTACAAATGACACTGACAATATCATGTCACTACACTATGCACACCACACTACACTATGCACATCACACAACACTTATACTAACTACCATACACACATCACCACAATAACTACACTTCACACATCACACTATATTACACTACACACGATTACATTGTTCTACGCTATATATCAATTGTACACTACACGTCACATTGCACTTGCACTATATGTCACTCTGTACTACACTAAAAGTCACATTGCACTGCACTATACGGCTCACTTGTTACTACAGACATGTAACACTGCACTACATTAAACGATCACTCTGTACTACCACTACACACCGTCATTCTGTACTACACTACACACGTCACACTGTACTACACTATAATATAAACAGTATCACTATGATACACACCATCAATATGATACCACAGCACCACTTATCATACATACTCATCCCTATCATGCACTCAGCATCACTATTATACTCCAGCACACTATAAAAACATTCAGCATAACTATAATGCATACA
>NC_069403.1:107472417-107479917 GCF_026875155.1 Cherax quadricarinatus | reverse complement strand
CTTAGAGCCAGGACATCCAACTTCTTTTCATTCATAACATCAGCAATCATCTGTTTCTTGTCATCCGCACTACATCCACGCACATTTAACACCCAGTTTTATTAAAGTTTTCTTCTTCTATCTTTTTTAGTAATGTATACAGGAGAAGGGGTTACTAGCCCATGCTCCCGGCATTTTATATATATATATATATATATATATATATATATATTTATATATTATTATATAATATATATTATATATAATATAAAATTATTTTATATATATATATAAATTTTATATGTATGTATGTATTAGTATGTATTCGGCACGTATTCGGATGTATTCGGAAACTCGCCAGAGAAGGCTGTGGGACCCTGCTCTGTTTTTTTTGGCAAAATTCGCTAATCAAGAACACCTCCGGATTATATCAACAGGCTGGTTGTGAATTTGCTGCTCGTTTTGGGAAAAGGGCCAGAAGACTCTGCGTTTCGTTCTTCCTTCAAAATCAAGAAAAGTGTTGTGCATGGGAATTCGTGAGGGAATAAGGCCCCATGGGTAGGTGGGTCAGTGGGGGAAGGCCTTGGAGGGGGGGGGGGCGGGGTTTGAGGGGTAAGATGTGCTCCCCTTCCCAAACGGGCCGCGCTTTTACACCTTTGTGCTCGTGTTACAACAATGGGTGTTTGTTAAACGTGTGTATAGTTTTATATAGGTTTGTGTATATATGTATAGTGCGTAGTATGAGCATGTAGCGCATAGACGTGTAGTTTTTTAGCGGCTTGTCGTTTTAAGGGGGGGTGTGCCAGAGAAGTGGTGTATAGTAACGGTGCACGGCTAGTGGCGCATAGTAAAGGTGCACAGAGCATTGTGTTGTATAATGACTTGCCCTGGGAGGGAGTTGAGTGCCCTACTGCGCCTCATCACACATCTTCCACTCCTCCCTTTCCCCCCATAGCCCACCACAAGGGGGGAGACCCCTCTCCTCCCCCTACCACCCCCATGAACACTGCGTATGGGCCATGCGCCAATTCCTTCAGCCTGGCTTACCAACAGATTGAGGTATGGCGATGATGAAGCCAGGCCAGCCACAAAACCCCAGGGAAACAGTGCACCCAACAATGAAAGAAGAGGGCACCTTTTCAGTGTGTGGAGAGTTTCGGAGCACGCAACAGGGATGGTCGCATTCGTGCACACAATGGTGTGCGGATCACTAATGCCCCCAGCAGAGAGCAGCCCACAGCCTTTTCCACAGGCAGATGACAATTCCAAATGGCAACCTCCTCACTTGTGATAACCTTCTGTTGGCATTTCAAATCCACTGCTAACAGTACCTATCACATCCCTAAAGCGGCTCGCCCATATGCAGCAGGGAAAATTTCCCACAGACCTCCCAAGCAGTGATGAGGTTCACCAACTTAGAAGCCCCGGCCCATCCAAGCATGGCAACCTGCTCCTGTTCGGCAATGTCTGTCTTGCAGTTCCTGAGAGAGAGGCAATGCTAACCACGTCAGTTATCAAGGCAGTGCGCAACTACCCAAGAACGGATAATTGTGTCCCTCTGCCCCACAATCGCAGAATCAAAAAGGGTAGACCAAGAAAAGTCCCACTGAAAACGGGGAAAATTTGCGCACAGGTTAGCAAAAAAATTGAAGAAGGTAACACAGTGGGAGCAATAAGAATAATTACAAGTGACGACACTTTTAGCCCCCAAAGATGAGACCACACCCCAAGCACTAAGAGACAAGCACCCAAACCCAGGGACACCATAGCCATCAACAACAACCCTGAGGAAGCCCCCATCACTGAACAATTAATTTTTGCCTGAATCGGAAGTCTATAAGGCGATTGTGTCATTTCCTGCAGGATCTGCAGGAGGGTTACACGGGAATTCGACCTCAGCACCTCAAGGAGATGGTAAATCCAGTACTCGGTGCATCTGCATCACTTCTTCTCACCGAGTTAACAACTTTCGTCAACAAGCCTGGCTGGGCGAATCCCAGAAGAAATTAAACCTTTCTTTTTTGGAGCCTCACTGTGTGCCTTGAAGAAGAAGGATGGGGGAATCAGACCCATTGCGGTTGGAAACACTCTTCGCCGTCTCGTTGCCAAAGCAGAGTAAGAAACATTCGTCTAGAAAGCTGCCAGTTTACTTCCAGCCACACCAACTGGGCTTTGGGTCCCTCTAGGCAGTGAAGCTGCAGCTCATGCGGAAAGGGCCTACATCAGAGACCTACCAGAAGGCAAGGCCATAGTCAAACTTGATTTTAGAAATGCCTTTAATAGGGTTTAAAGAGAGATGCTGTCTTGCCAGCTGTTCGGGATCGCTTCCCCAGTCTTTTTCCGTTCATTTCAGCCGGTACAGCAAACCCTCAATTCTTTGTTTGGAGAACATGAAATTCTCTCTCAGAAGGTGTTCAGGGGTGACCCACTCGCCACTTCTCTTCTGCTTGGCAGTAAGAGAACTAACTTCCAGCCTACGCAGCGAGCTCAACATCTGGTACCTGGGGTGATGCACTCTGGCAGGTACTGAAGAGTCCCTGGTAGGGGACCTACAAATGGTGAAAACACAGGGAGAAGACTTGGGGACTCATCCTCAATCCCTCCAAGTGTGAAATCATCACAGCAACCAGAAATTTAAACAATTGCTGTGCGAAGAATTCTCCCAGAAGTCTCTACTACCACTCCGTCCAACAGTACCCTCTTTGGGACACCGCTGGTCACCAGGCCATCGACACAGTCCTCAAGGACAAATTGAATGACCTGATGAGAAGGGGGAGGAATAAGCAATCTTGATGCCCATGATTGCCCGTATCTCCTCACAAGGTGCCTTACTATTCCAAGACTCAAATTACTTCCTCAGGTGTGTACCCTCTTTTGACAACCCACACTTGCCGAAAAATGACGCACACCTGAGGCAACCCTAAGAAAGGGACTGAACCTGTCACTAGAGGATCAGCAATGGGATCAGGCAACCTCCCAGTACGACTGGGGTATAGGGGTGCGCAAAGCAACGCATGTTGCTTTACTGCTTTTCTGTATTCGTTTTGGCTTCCAGTGCATTAGTCAAGAAGATTGTTCCCGAACGCTTGAGAGACATGGTGGAGCTCAAGACCCCAGGGTTTATGAAGCAGCGATTTTGGTGGGACACCGTTACAGATTCCTCCAGTAGACCAGCTCCTCCCAAGAACACAAACAGTCCCACTGGGACAAACCGATCATGGAAAAAATCGCCAACACAAGCTCTCCAACGGCCTCAGGAAAGGACAAAAACTCGTCTCCTGGCAGTGAAGGCACCACACTCAGGAGATTTCCTGTTTGCTGTTCCCAATTCCTCCTTGGGCACTCGACTAGACCCACAGGCCATTCGGATTGGTGTTGCTCTTCGCCTAGCCGCCCCCATCCTCACCGAACATAGGTGTATTTGCGGCGGGCGACAGTGATCAATTCGGACTTCATGGTCTCGTGTGTCACACAGCAGAAGAGAAGTATGCCAGGCATGATGAGGTCAATGACATCATAAAGAAAAGCCTCGCCACAGCCCGTTGCCCAGCTCAACGGGGAAACCCCAAGTGCAGAGGGCTGACGGAAGTCTAAAGCGTCCTGATGGAACCACTTTGCTACCTTGGAAGGATGGAAAGCAGATTGCCTGGGACTACACATGTGCCGCCACATTGGCAGACACCTACTTGCCATACTCCGTAGTGGAAGGGGGTGGAGCTGCCAGCCACAGGGAGACTCAGAAGATCAGCAAATATGAAGACCTTCCCCCTTGCTATAACTTCATTCCAAAAGGGTCGGAGACCCTTGGAGCATGGGGCAAGTGTGCTCTAAAGTTCCTCAAAGAGCTAGGTGAAAAGCTCATAATAGAAACCAAGGACCACAGGGCGACCAGCTTCCTCTTTCAGAGACTCAGTGTTGCGATCCAGAGGGAAAAAGCCTGCAGCATTCTGGGCACGCGGGGCCCCCCGCCGGGAGCGGACGAAATATTCGAGATGTAGCTCTGAGTACCTATGTTGTTTTTTCTTTGTATCATATTTTTGTGAATTTTGTCATGTATTTTGTCTTTAAATAAATATATATTATATATATATATATATATATATATATATTATTATTATATATTATTATATATATATATAATTTTATATACAAAAAAAAATAATATATATATATATATTTTTATATATATAATATATATTTTATATATATATATATATATATATATATATATATATAAAATATATAATATATATATATATTTAAAATTTGGGAGTGGTAGGAGAAAATTCTCAAACAGCTTCAGGGGGAAAACTTGAGTTTTCCCCGAAGCAAATTTATTTTTTCTGAGGATGAGGCTCCCATAACAGTTCTAGAGGTGGTACCTCCTAAAATTATTTATGACTAAATATAAATATATATATTTTTAATATAATATATTTTTATATATATATTTTATATATATATATATATATATATATATATTATATATATATAAAATATATATATATTTTATAAAATATATTATATATATATATATATATTTGTACCGAATATGTAAAACTGGTCAATTAGCAAGAAATCTTTTTAAAAATTATCCTTTCTGAATTTTCTTTATACGTTTAAAGATATATTTTTTCATTAAAATAATATAAAATTATAATTTTGCACCAAAAGAATCTTAGAAAACTTACCTAACCTTATTATAAGAAGAACAATTTATTTTAGCCTAACCCAACTAAAATATTTTAGATTTGTTTACAGTATTTAATACTAACAACACAGTGAAATTTTTTTTTTCTTTACGTTCAGAATGATTTTGGCGAAATTATGCATACATAAAATTTTCTACTTGTCCTATGTGGCAAGATGAGCGTTGCTATTAAGCCAAGATCGCAAGTTCTGCTATTCGGCACGACATATTTTTATATTGAATATATTTATATATATATATTTATATATATATATATATATATATATATATTTATATATATATATATATATATATTAACATATATATATGGGCGTGAAGCATAAGTGGAGGAGTGTTGCCACATTATTCATGTTAAGCGCTAAACCTCTGTGGGTCATTCAACACAAGACATGGTGATGCAGATGGTATTATAGTGTTGTGTGTGCTATAGAAATACTGTATGATAACAATGCAGTTGGTGCTATAGTAAGTTGAGTGTATTATAGTGATTCTGTGTATATTATAGTAATTGTGTATTATAGTGGTGCGCTGCATATATTAATAGTGTTGTGGTGCTTTGTGTATTACAGTTGTGATGTGTGCGTTATAAGGATTTCATGTGTATTATAGTGGTGCTCTGTGTATAAATATTAGTGTTCCGAGTATTATAGTGGTGTTGTCTGTATTATAGTTGAGTAATGTGTATGATAACAGTTCTGTGTGTATGATAGTGGTGCTGTGTGTTTGACAGTCGTGCTGTGTGACAGTCGTTCTATGTGTGTGATAGCCGTGCTGTGTGTGTGAGAGTCGTTCTATGTGTGTGACAGTCGTGCTGTGTGTGTGACAGTCGTTCTATGTGTGTGACAGTCGTGCTGTGTGTGTGACAGTCGTTCTGTATTTGTGATAGTGGTGTCATGTGTATAATAGTGATGCTAAGTGTGTTATGGTGGTGCTGTGTGCCTGATGGTGGTGCTGTGTGCCTGATGGTGGTGCTGTGTGCCTGATGATGGTGCTGTGTGCCTGATGGTGGTGCTGTGTGCCTGATGGTGGTGCTGTGTGCCTGATGATGGTGCTGTGTGCCTGATGGTGGTGCTGTGTGCCTGATGATGGTGCTGTGTGCCTGATGATGGTGTTGTGTGCCTGATGGTGGTGCTGTGTGCCTGATGGTGGTGCTGTGTGCCTGATGATGGTGCTGTGTGCCTGATGATGGTGCTGTGTGCCTGATGGTGGTGCTGTGTGCCTGATGGTGGTGCTGTGTGCCTGATGGTTTGCTGTGTGCCTGATGATGGTGCTGTGTGTCTGATGGTGGTGCTGTGTGCATGATGATGGTGCTGTGTGCCTGATGATGGTGCTGTGCCTGATGGTTGTGCTGTGCCTGATGGTGCTGTGTGCCTGATGTTTGTGCTGTGTGCCTGATGATGGTGCTGTGTGCCTGATGATAGTGCTGTGTGCCTGATGATGGTGCTGTGTGCCTGATGATGGTGCTGTGTGCCTGATGATGGTGCTGTGTGCCTGATGATGGTGCTGTGTGCCTGATGATGGTGCTGTGCCTGATGGTTGTGCTGTGTGCCTGATGATGGTGCTGTGTGCCTGATGGTTGTGCTGTGTGCCTGATGGTGGTGCTGTGTGTCTGATGGTGGTGCTGTGTGTCTGATGGTTGTGCTGTGTGCTGATGGTGGTGCTGTGTGTCTGATGGTTGTGCTGTGTGCCTGATGGTGGTGCTGTGTGCCTGATGGTGGTGCTGTGTGTCTGATGGTGGTGCTGTGTGTCTGATGGTTGTGCTGTGTGCCTGATGGTGGTGCTGTGTGTCTGATGGTGGTGCTGTGTGCCTGATGATGGTGCTGTGTGCCTGATGATGGTGCTGTGTGCCTGATGATGGTGCTGTGTGCCTGATGATGGTGCTGTGTGCCTGATGATGGTGCTGTGTGATGATGATGGTGCTGTGTGACTGATGATGGTGCTCTGTGCCTGATGGTTGTGCTGTTTGCCTGATGATGGTGCTGCGTGCCTGATGATGGTGCTGTGTGCCTGATGGTTGTGCTGTGTGCCTGATGATGGTGCTGTGTGCCTGATGATGGTGCTGTGAGACTGATGATGGTGCTGTGTGCCTGATGATGGTGCTGTGTGACTGATGATGGTGCTGTGTGACTGATGATGGTGCTGTGTGCCTGATGATGGTGCTGTGTGCCTGATGATGGTGCTGTGTGACTGATGATGGTGCTGTGTGCCTGATGATGGTGCTGTGTGCCTGATGATGGTGCTGTGTGACTGATGATGGTGCTGTGTGCCTGATGATGGTGCTGTGTGACTGATGATGATGCTGTGTGCCTGATGATGCTGCTGTGTGACTGATGATGGTGCTGTGTGCCTGATGGTTGTGCTGTGTGCCTGATGATGGTGCTGTGTGCCTGATGATGGTGCTGTGTGTCTGATGGTGGTGCTGTGCGCCTGATGATGGTGCTGTGTGCCTGATGATGGTACTGTGTGCCTGATGATGGTGCTGTGTGCCTGATGATGGTGCTGAGTGCCTGATGGTTGTGTTGTGTGCCTGATGATGGTGCTGTGTGCCTGATGATGGTGCTGTGTGCCTGATGGTTGTGCTGTGTGCCTGATGATGGTGCTGTGTGTCTGATGGTGGTGCTGTGTGCCTGATGATGGTGCTGTGTGCCTGATGATGGTGCTGTGCCTGATGGTTGTGCTGTGCCTGATGGTGCTGTGTGCCTGATGGTTGTGCTGTGTGCCTGATGATGGTGTTGTGTGCCTGATGATAGTGCTGTGTGCCTGATGATGGTGCTGTGTGCCTGATGATGTGCTGTGTGCCCCGATGATGG
>NC_069403.1:107469454-107471917 GCF_026875155.1 Cherax quadricarinatus | reverse complement strand
ATTTTGAGGGGGAATTTTTGGTTTTTAACATAGAGCTATTACCATTCCTTTACTAATATTAATTTCATCAGAGGATAAATCAGAAAATATTTCAAAGTTACAAAAGGCTTTTGCAATTTCAACATTAAGTCTTATGATACACTTAATAACAATAAAAATTTGCGCCTTACTAAAGATTCCTTGTAAAATTTGCGATAAAGTTTATTACGGTCAAACTGGTAAAAATCTCGAACTAAGATTAAAACAACATAAATATACCATTAGAACTGGACAAGATTCCAATGCTCTATTTATTCATGTAAGAGATTTTAACCATCCAATTGATTTTCAAAAAGTTGAGAAAGTTGTATCAAGCAAGTCCATGGTCGACAGGAATATAATTGAATCTTGTTTCATAAAAAGCAGTTTTGACAATAATATGAATATTTCCTTTGGTTTATATAAATTAGATCCATTTATAATTAATAGAATTTGGGAAGAATTTAATAATACACTGGACAAATAAATAGCTTGGGGGGGTGAGTTTTGCAAAGGACCTATCCAAGTTGGGTCGGGCGCGCGTCACGTGTTTAACCGTTGTGGGATCTGATAGTGAGGTGCTGGCCGACCCCTTATATAGCTTCCTTGGATGCTTCACTTTCATAGTTCCTTGATAATGTGAGTAGTCACGAAAGCGCTTGGAATTTCTCTATTCTTTCAGAGTGGTTGTTTTGCATGTATATATATATATTATATATATATATATATATATATATATAATATAATATATATATATATATTATATATATAATATATATATATATATATATATATATATATATATTTATATATATATATATATAATATAAAGGAGCACCTCTTAGTATAAAATACATCGGGTATGGCCCGGTTACTCGTAACAAAAAAAAATTAAACAAATAATAAATATTAAACTGAATTTAATATGTTATAGCCATGGTTTACTATGTGTCCTTTAAAAGGAGGACAATTTGAGTGTCATCAAAATCCCATTATTGGTTTTCTTGATAAAAACAGGAGAAAAACCTCCCTGAGAGTTAGTTTTTAAACACTCTGAACTCTGATATTTAAACACTCTGAACACTGATATTTAATATTTAAACACTCTGAACACTGATATTTAAACACTCTGAACACTGATATTTAATATTTAAACACTCTGAACACGATATTTAAACACTCTGAACACTGATATTTAAACAATCTGAACACTGTTATTTAAACACTCTGAACACTGTTATTTAAACAATCTGAACACTGTTATTTAAACACTCTGAACACTGATATTTAAACACTCTGAACACTGATATTTAATATTTAAACACTCTGAACACTGATATTTAAACACTCTGAACACTGATATTTAAACAATCTGAACACTGTTATTTAAACACTCTGAACACTGTTATTTAAACAATCTGAACACTGTTATTTAAACACTCTGAACACTGATATTTAAACACTCTGAACACTGATATTTAAACACTCTGAACACTGTTATTTAAACACTCTGAACACTGTTATTTAAACACTCTGAACACTGATATTTAAACAATCTGAACACTGTTATTTAAACAATCTGAACACTGTTATTTAAACACTCTGAACACTGATATTTAAACAATCTGAACACTGTTATTTAAACAATCTGAACACTGTTATTTAAACACTTTGAACACTGATATTTAAACAATCTGAACACTGTTATTTAAACACTCTGAACACTGATATTTAAACAATCTGAACACTGTTATTTAAACACTCAGAACACTGATATTTAAACAATCTGAAACATGTTATTTAAACAATCTGAACACTGTTATTTAAACACTCTGAACACTGATATTTAAACAATCTGAACACTGTTATTTAAACACTCTGAACACCGATATTTAAACAATCTGAACACTGTTATTTAAACAATCTGAACACTGTTATTTAAACACTCTGAACACTGATATTTAAACAATCTGAACACTGTTATTTAAACACTACTGAACACTGATATTTAAAACAATCTGAACACTGTTATTTAAACAATCTGAACACTGTTATTTAAACACTCTGAACACCGATATTTAAACAATCTGAACACTGTTATTTAAACAATCTGAACACTGTTATTTAAACAATATGAACAATATTTTTAAACACTTTTGAACACTGTCTATTAAACACTGTTAAAGTCCCACATCTCTATGGGAATCATCGTCGGTATCCTGCTCGCGCGCGTGCACACATGTACACGCGCGTGCGCGCGCGCACACACACACACACACACACACTCACACACCTAGCCAAGCACGTAAAGAAACTAGAGAAAGTGCAAAGGTTTGCAACAAGACTAGTCCCAGAGCTAAGAGCTATGTCCTACGAGGAGAGGTTAAGGGAAATCAACCTGACGACACTGGAGGACAGGAGAGATAGGGGGGACATGATAACGAC
>NC_069403.1:107454454-107456954 GCF_026875155.1 Cherax quadricarinatus | reverse complement strand
GGAAGGAATAACTCTGAAGTGTCCCTATTTCGCAGATAAGAGAAGTATGAGAAGAATTAAATCGATGAGGAAGAGGCAGGACTGCAAAGAGACTTGGACAGGCTGGACATGTGGTCCCCAGTAACTGGCTTCTCACATACCCACACACACACACACACACACACACACATGCACAACACACACACACACACATACACAGACAGACAGACACGACACACACACCGCACACACACACACACGCACACACACACACACACACACACACACACCACACACACACACACACACACGAGCAAACACACACACAACACACACTCACACACACACACACACACACACACACACACACACCCAGACACACCACACACAGCAGACACACACAGCACACACACACGCACACACACACACACACACACACCACACACACACACACACACACACACACACACACTCACAGACACACCACACTCACAAGACAGACACACACTACACACACACTCCACCACACACGACCCACACACACATACACACCACACACACCCACACACACACACCACACACACACACACAGCACACACACACACACACACATGCTGGCGACCTTCACAATTCATTTACGAAACAGAGAAAAAAGAGATTATCATATTTTTTTTTAGTAATCATGGAGAGATTTAGAGATTCGCATTGACACTAGCCTCAATACACAATATGTACACTCATACACACGTGTGACACACATACAACAATGTGTGACACTCAAACACAATTGTACACTCAAACACAATATGGTACACTCATACACAATAGTGACCTTCATGACACAATGTGTGACACTCAACACAATGTTTGACCGCACTCGACATTCCACAATATGTGCACTCATACACAATGTGTGACACACTACACAATGTGGTGACACTCATACACAATGTGTGACACTCATACACAATATGTGACACTCATACACAATGTGTGACACTCATACACAATATGTGACACTCATACACAATATACGTAAACATTACACTTATTCTTACAAAATAACATGTACACATGACAATCATCAACACACAATAACATGTACACATGACAATCATCAACACACAATAACATGTACACATGACAATCATCAACACACAATAACATGTACAACACATGACAACATCAACACAATAACATGTAACACAATCACAAACCCATGACACAGTAAACACATAAGCATTACAATCATTCATCTTAAGAATATGTAACACATGACACAGTCCTAACACATATTGTCACAAACCGTGTCCCGTCTTTATATATTTACATGTGTTTCACAAAGAATGTCGTCAAAATACGCGTAAACAGCGTATAAATGTAATGTGAAAATACTTATAAATGTGTATGTTTTTGTGCGCTTGATACCTTTCAATATCAAGATGAAAATGACCAGTACATAAATTAAAAAATGAAAACAGAGTATCGATTTACTACCGTTTTGATGGAGGTGGAAAAGTTCTCTTCAAAACTTGACCATTCATCTTCCGAAAATAATACACTCACAAATACTTTTAAACTGATAAATAAGCAAGAAAAGCTCGTACTAAGTATAAATTCATAGTGCAACATAAAAGGATTTCCAAAATTTATGTTAATTAGCCTCTCGGAGGTGGCGGAACTGTGAGGCAGCTTGGTGGCGTCTAGCTGACCTACGGTCGCGGCTGTCTTGGTGGGTGTAATTACTGGACGCAGTTTTCTGTGTGTGTCACCTCCAGTAATTCCACCCACCTGGACAGTCTCTACCGTAGACCAGCTAGACAAGACCAAGTTTCCATGCAGCGAGGTCACTGAAGGTGGCAACCGCTGACTCTGGGGAAGTGGGGAAGGGAGTCCACTTGAGGTGACACAAGCGGACTCCTGGAGACACTGATCTGGGGAAGGCACCGCCGACCTTAGGTAAGTGGGGAAGGGAAGACATCCGGGAGCGAACGGATGGATTTCTGGATACATTAACTTAGGGAAGGTTGTTGTTGAGGCTGACCTTGGGTAAGTGGGGAAGGGGAGACATCTGGCGGTAGACGGATGGATTCCTGGATACATGATCCTAAGGAAAGCAAGAATACCGCTGACTCTGGGAAAGTGGGGAAGGGAGTCCACCTGAGGTGACACAAGTGGACTCCTGGAGACACTGATCCGGGGAAGGCACCGCTGACTCTGGGGAAGTGGGTAAGTGAGTACACTCAGGTGACACAAGTGGACTCCTGGAGACACTGATCTGGGGAAGGCAATGCCGACCTTAGGTAAGTGGGGAAGGGAAGACATCCGGGAGCGAACGGATGGATTTCTGGATACATAAACTTAGGGAAGGTTGTTGTTGAGGCTGACCTTGGGTAAGTGGGGAAGGGGAGACATCTTTCGGTAGACGGATGGATTCCTAGATACATGAACCTGGGAAAGGCATGAATACATGCAGTTGAGGTTGACCTTGGGTAAGTGGGGAAGGGAGAATCTGGCGGGG
>NC_069403.1:107437034-107453954 GCF_026875155.1 Cherax quadricarinatus | reverse complement strand
AAAAAGTAGGTTTTGACAGGGATGTGTAATGCACCATGGTTGTTTAATATATTATAGATGGGGTTGTAAAGAAGTAAATGCTAGGGTGTTCGGGAGAGGGGTGGGATTAAATTATGGGGAATCAAATTCAAAATGGGAAATTGACACAGTTACTTTTTGCTGATGATACTGTGCTTATGGAAGATTCTAAAAAAAATTGCAAAGGTTAGTGGATGAGTTTGAGAATATGTGTAAAGGTAGAAAGTTGAAAGTGAACATAGAAAAGAGTAAGGTGATGAGGGTATCAAATGATTTAGATAAAGAAAATTGGATATCAAATTGGGGAGGAGGAGTATGGAAGAAGTGAATGTTTTCAGATACTTGGGAGTTGACGTGTCGGCGGATGGATTTATGAAGGATGAGGTTAATCATAGAATTGATGAGGGAAAAAAGGTGAGTGGTGCGTTGAGGTATATGTGGAGTCAAAAAACGTTATCTATGGAGGCAAAGAAGGGAATGTATGAAAGTATAGTAGTACCAAACACTCTTATATGGATGTGAAGCTTGGGTGGTAAATGCAGCAGCGAGGAGACGGTTGGAGGCAGTGGAGATGTCCTGTTTAAGGGCAATGTGTGGTGTAAATATTATGCAGAAAATTCGGATTGTGGAAATTAGGAGAAGGTGTGGAGTTAATAAAAGCATTAGTCAGAGGGCAGAAGAGGGGTTGTTGAGGTGGTTTGGTCATTTAGAGAGAATGGATCAAAGTAGAATGACATGGAAAGCATATAAATCTATAGGGGAAGGAAAGAGGGGTAGGGGTCGTCCTCGAAAGGGTTGGAAAGAGGGGGTAAAGGAGGTTTTGTGGGCGAGGGGCTTGGACTTCCAGCAAGCGTGCATGAGCGTGTTAGATAGGAGTGAATGGAGACGAATGATACTTGGGACCTGACGATCTGTTGGAGTGTGAGCAGGGTAATATTTAGTGAAGGGATTCAGGGAAACCGGCTATTTTCATATAGTCGGACTTGAGTCCTGGAAATGGGAAGTACAATGCCTGCACTTTAAAGGAGGGGTTTGGAATATTGGCAGTTTGGAGGGGTATGTTGTGTATCTTTGTACGTATATGCTTCTAAACTGTTGTATTCTGAGCACCTCTGCAAAAGCAGTGATAATGTGTGTTGCCACATTATTCATGTTAAGCGCTAAACCCCTGTGGGTCATTCAACGCAAGGCATGGTGATGCAGATGGTATTATAGTGTTGTGCGTGCTATAGAAATACTGTATGATAACAATGCAGTTGGTGCTATAGTAAGTTGAGTGTATTATAGTGATTCTGTGTATATTATAGTAATTGTGTATTATAGTGGTGCAGTGCATATATTAATGGTGTTGTGTATATTATAGTGGTGCTGTGTGTATTATAGTAGTGCTGTGTGCATTATAAGGATTCCATGTGTATTATAGTGGTGCTCTGTGTATAAATGTTAGTGTTCCGAGTATTATAGTGGTGCTCTGTGTATAAATATTAGTGTTCCAAGCATTATAGTGGTGTTGTCTGTATTATAGTAGTGTAATGTGTATGATAACAGTTCTGTGTGTATGATAGTGGTGCTGTGTGGGTGACAGTCGTGCTGTGTGTGTGACAGCGTGCTGTGTGTGTGATAGTCGTGCTGATGTTGAAGTCTCTGTGTGGTGACAGTCGGCTGGTGTGTGACAGTCGTGCTGTGTGTGTGACAGTCGTTCGTGTGTGTGACAGCGTGCTGTGTGTGTGTGTGACGTCGTCTGTGTGTTTGAGAGTGTTTGTGTGTGTGCATGTGCTGTGGTATTACAGGGTGTCATGTGTATAATAGGATGCAAAGTGTTTATGGTGGTGCTGTGTGCCTGGGTGGGCGTGCCTGAGGTTGTGCTGTGTGCCTGATGGGGTGCTGGGGCCCTGTGGGTGCCGTGTGCTGATGGATGTGTGGGGTGCCTGTGGTGTGCTGTTCCCTGAGGTGGTGCTGGTGCCTATGGTGGTGTTGTGCCTGAGGTGGTGCTGTGTGCCTGGGTGGGCTTGTGCCTGAGGTTTGGGTGCTGTGGCCTGATGGTGGGCGTGTCCCTGTGGGGTGCTGTGCGCCTGATGGTGGGCTGTGTCCTGATGGGGGTGCTGTGTCCCTGATGGGGGTCTTGTTCCCTGATGGTGGTGCTGAAAATAGTGATGCGAGTATTTTCTAAAAGTAGTGGTTTTTAAGTGGTTCTGTGAGTTGAGAGCAATATTTTGTGTTTATGTGATGGTGTGATGTACAGGTGTTGTGTATTTTAGTAGTGCGGGGAAATATAAACAGATTTGGGGAATTAAAGGTGTTGGTGTGTTTAAGTGGTGGTGGGGGTTTTATAAAATATTGTTTGTATGTCCCCTTTAAATTTTGTATTTAGTGTTTGTTGTTTATAGTGTATTTAGGTACAGAGTAGTGTTTGTGAGGTACAAATTGTGATGTTTGTACCGGCAGTGGACGTGGGGTACAGAGTAGTGATATTGGTACGAGTAGTGACGTGAGGAAAAGAGTGTGATGTGGGTACAGAGTAGTGACGTGGGTACAGAGTAGTGACGGGGAGGTACAATTTTGTGTTATGTCCCGACTGTGAGTAAAGTACAATCAGTTGGTGCTATAGTAATTTGATGTATTATAGTGATTCTGTGTATTTATAAAATTTGTGTATTAATGGTGCAGTGCATATTTTAAATGGTGTTGTGTATATTATGTGGTGCTGTGTGTTTATAGTATATATAATTGTGTATTTAGTGGTGCAGGCTATATTTGGTGTTGTGTATATTATAGGGGTGTGTTGTATTATATGTGCTGTGTGCATTTAAAAGGTTTCCTGTGTATTATGTGGGTAAGATTAGTGATGTGAGGTACAGAGTAGTGACGTGAGGTAAAGAGTACTGAGCTATGTACCGATAGGACGTGAGGTATAGAGAGGGCCCTGAGGTACAGATGTAATGTTAGGTACAGAAATGATGTGAGGTACTGAGTAAAATGTGAATACAAAGTAGTAATGTGAGATGTAGAGAATGGTTCAGAAAACCAAAATTTTTGATAAATTAGCAATGTGAACCCTTTGGTATCTTTTTGGGGAAAACGTTTCGCCCACGTGGCTTCATCAGCCATAAAAGGAGAATTTGAAGAAAGGGGGAGAATGAGGAAATCAGTCCCTAAACCCTTGAGTCGATGGGGCATCCATCTTTTTCAAGATTGATGGATGACCCATCGACTCAAAGGTTTTAGGGAGATTTTCCTCATTCTCCCCCGTTCTTCAAGATTCTCCTTTGTATGGATGATGAAGCCCTGTGTGGCGAAACGTTTCCCCAATAAAGATCCAAGAGTTGACATGTGTTAATTTTATCAGTAATGTGAGATACAAAGGCAATGTGAGATACAAAGTACCAATTTGAGATACAACGTAGTAATGTGAATACAGAGTAGTGATGGAGACAAAAGTAATTCTATGGGTATAGTAGTATGTAAGACACAGGTGCACAGTTCCCTAGTGGTCTATAAGCACAAATTGGGGAAAAGGGGTGTGGTATTTTTAGTAGGGCCATGGGGGCCCCAACGGGCCCCCACACCCGTCTTCCATCATCACTGGGAAAGGTTTTCCCCATCTACTTCCACTCGACCCCGGTCATCCCGGGTCACAATTCGTTAAAATTATTTTAAGTCAATAATATTAATGACGAATTAAAATTTTAAAATTAATTTGCAGAAGTTTTAAAATTTCTTATTTTGCGCTTACGTTTTTGTTTTTGTTCTAGTTCGTACATACAATTCAAGGATTTTTGAAAAAAAATATTTATATATTAAAATAAAAGATTTTTGTTATTGTAATGGGTTTTTAAAATTATTTAAAACATAGAAAAATGAAAAATTTGGTGTAATTTTTTTTAATCGGTAAGAACTCGGGACAAAAGACGCGTCGATATTAAAAAAGTTCGTAAAAATTGTTACAAAAACGAAACCAAAAATTCTGCCCCGTGTTTTTTAAATGTGTATGATAAAAATGGAATGTATGATAAAATGGGTTAAAGAAGACAGGGGGAGCCGCATATTAAAAAAGACATACAGTATGAAAAAGGTAATCTATAAAAAGTCTTATTCATACTGTGAGAGTTTTTTAATGGCGAAAAAAAAGAGAAATTTTTTTAAAACGTCAAGGTTTCTTTAAACAACCCCAGGAGGCCCGTAATTAGTGCAGAATTTACCGTTTAAAAATATGAAACAAGACATTTTTTTTCTCTGTCTGTGGTTCACTCTTGTTTTTTTTATAAAAAAAAAAATAATAATAATAAAAATAATAATATAATATTTTTAATAATAAAAATAATAATAAAATTTAAAAAAATAATAATAATAATAAAAAAATAATAATAATAATAATAAAATAATATTAAAAAATAATAATAATAAAAATAAAAATAATAATAATAATAATAAAATTTAATATTAAAATAATAATTCCCGTGCTTCAGGCCATAGTTTAAAAAAACCCTATTTGAGATTAACAGAAAAAGAAATTATAAAGATTCCCCTCTCAGGGAATATCATTAACAGAAGAATACATGATATGTCAGCAGACACAGAAGAACCTGTGTTCGCCTCTAAAAGACTGTGAAATTTTTGCTCTCCAACTAGTAAACCAGTTTTGTTTTTGTTGTGTAGAGCTTGAAAAAACAACAATAGGCCGAGATACATTCACTACATTAGGTTAATACTTGGAAGCTGTTGGTTTGTCCTGGAAATCCTGTGTAAGAATTTATCAGGGAGCCCTTTAAAGGTTGGGTTTTTTGAAAAAGGGTTTTTGTCAAGTGTAAGAAAATAAGATAAGTTACTTTTTTTTTTACCCCCAAGGGAAAAGAAGGGTTTGTTTTACTTGCGGTAACCTTTCTACAAAACTATTTTATATGGTTTTCTTAGAACATTTAAGCAAAGAAAATTGCAAATGCAAGGGAATAATGAAATACATTAATTCCCCGACAAAATTTTTTTGCTCTGGGAGATGCATCAAAAATTTGGGGTGTTAAAGGCAGGAGTCAACTGGACACCTTCCCAATTTGCTGCAACAAACAATAATGAGATATGCCACACCACATCACCCTGCCTGTGTCAAAACCCCGGGGAGCCACCCACTATTACCCCGACTGTGTCAAGATCCAGCAAGACCACACCCATTACCCCCGCTGGTCAAGATCCAGAAACCACCCACTCTACCCCGCAGCGTTCAAGACCGAGGAGACCACACACTACCACCCTGCAGCTTTCAAAACCCCGCAAGACCAAAAACAAAACCCTCCCCCGCCTGTTCAAGACCGAGCGAGCCCCCCCCTACCTACCCTGCAGCTTGTCAAGAACCGCAAGACCACCCACTTCTAACCCCGCAGCTTGTCAAACCGAGCAAGACCCCACCCATACCCACCCTGCGCTGTGTCAAACCAGCAAAAACCACCACCCCAAACCACCTAAAAACCCCCAACAGCTTGTCAAACCGACAGACCACACCACTACCTACCCTGCAGCTGGTCAAACCCAGCAAGACCACCCAATCCTACCGCAGCGTCCCAAAAAAAAAGACACACCACCCTACCCGGGGCTGTTCAAGACCCAGCAAAACCCACACCACACCTACCCCGAGCGTGTCAAGACCCAGCAAGCCACACACAATCTACCCCGCAGCTGTGCAAACCAGCAAAAACCACACCACCAACCCCCCCCTGGGTTTCAAGACCCGGGAGACCACACAAATACCTACCCGCAGCGTGCAAGACCGCAAGACCACACCCCATTTACCCTGCAGCTGTGTCAAGACCCAGCAGACCACACCACTTCCTCCCCCCAGCTGTGTCAAGACCAGCAGACCCCCCACACCTACCCTGAGCTGTGTAAACCAGCAAAACCACAAAACCCTTATCTACCCCCCCAAAAACGTGTCAAAAGACAAAACCACACCACTACCTACCCTGCAGCTGTGTCAAACCAGAAGACCACCCACTACCTACCCCCGGGGCTTGTCAAACCGGGGGACCACACCATACCTCCCCCGCAGCTGTGTCCAAACCAGCAAAACCACACCCCTACCTCCCTGCAGCTGTGCCAAACCGACAAGACCACACCCCCACCTACCCCGCAGCTGGTCAAACCGAGAAGACCCACCACACCTACCCTGCAGCTTGTCAAAACCGAGCAGACCAAACCCCCACCTACCCGCAGCTGTTCAAGACCCCGAAGACCCACCACACTACCCTGCAGCTGTGCCCAAACCGAGCAAGACCACACCACTATACCCTATGGGTAAGACCCCAAAACCACACCCCTACTACCCCGAGGTGCAAGACCGAGCAGACACACCAACCTACCCCGGGAGTGGTCAAACCGAGCAAAACCACCCACCCTTTCCCCAATTTAGTGTTTCAAGGGGGGGGGGGGGGGGGACCGAGGGAAAACCACACCACTACCAACCCCGCAGCTGTGTAAGACCCAGCAAGAACCATATTTTGGTGTTGGGGGGGGGGGGGGGGGAGGGGGGGGGGGGGGGGGGGGGGGGGGTAAAACCCCAAAAATACCTACCCGCAGTGGTCAAGACCAGAGACCCCCCACACCTACCCGCGTGGGTTTTAAAAACCAGATACCACACCACTACCCCCTCAGTGGGTCAAGCCCCGCAAGACCACACCCTCCCTTTCCCCGCGTGGGCAAAACCAGCAGACCACAACCTACCCCCTGCAGTGGTCAAGAAGCAAAACCCCACCACTACCCCCCTGCGCTGGTAAGACCCACAAGACCACACCACTACCTACCCTGCGCTGGTCAAGACCCAGCAAGACCACACCACTACCCACCCTGCGCTGTCCAAATTACCCACAAACCACACCACTACTACCCTCAGTGTGTAAGACCAGCAAGACCACACCCACTATTTTCCCTGCGCTTGTCAAACAGGGACCAACCACACTACCCCAGCTGTTCAAAAAACCAGCAAGACACACCACTACCCCACCCTGCATGTGCAAACGAGAAAACCAACCACTATCTACCCTGCAGTGTTCAAGACCCGCGACCCCCCATACCCCCCTGCAGTGTGCAAGACCCAGCAAGAACCCCCACCACTACTCCCTGCAGGTGCAAGACCCAAAAAAACCCCCCCCTACCTACCCGCAGGTGTGGAAGCCCAGCGAGCCAAACCACTACCTACCCCGCAGGGGTGCAAAACGAGGAGACAAAACCACATTCCTGCGGTGGTCAAGACCGAGCGAGAAACACACTACCTACCCCTGCAGCTGTGTCAAAACCAGCAAAACCACAACTACCCACCTGAGGTGTGCCAAAAACCCACAGACCACAAACCCCTCCTACCTGCGGGTGTCAAACCGGCGAGACCAACCAATACAACCCTCAGTTGTGTAAAAACCGACAGACCACCACTCCTACCCTGCAGTTGTCAAAACCACAACCACACCACTACCTACCCTGCGTTGTCAAGACCAGCGAGACCACCACCCTACCCTGCAGTGTGTAGACCCAGCAACCACACCCCTACCTACCCGGGAGGTTTTAGACCCAGCAGACCCACCCACAAAATACCCCAATGCAAAAACCAGCAGGGACCACACACACCTACCTGCAGGTGTCCAAAACCACAAACCACACCACACCTACCCTGGGGGTGGAAGACCAGCAAACCACACAAATACCTATCTGAGTGGAAGACCCAGCAGACCACACCAATTTTCCACCCCCAGGGTCAAGACCAACAAAACCACACCACTACCTACCCTGCAGTGTGTCAAGACCAGCGGACCACACCCCCTACCTACCCGCAGGTGTTTAAAAACCCAGCGAACCCAACCCCTACCTACCCGCGAGGTCAAGACCCGACCCCACAACCCACCCCGCGGTGTTGTCAAACCCAGCGAACCACCCCCACCCCACCCTGGGTGTCAAGACCGAGCGAAACCACACCACACCACCCTGCAGGGTGTCAAACCAGCAAACCACAACCCCCCCTACCCCCCAGTGTGTCAAAAACCGACGAGACCACCCACTACCTACCCGCATGTGTCAAAACCGAGCGAGACCAACCCCACCTACCGGCACTGGTCAAACCGACGAGAAACCCCAAAACCCCTACCTACCCCCCAGTGGGTAAGACCGGCAAAACCACACCCCTACCTACCCTGCATGTGTAAACCAGCAGACCCCAAAACCAAACCCACCCGGGAGCGGTTTAAAACCAGCAAACCAACCCAAAATCCCCCCTCAGGTGTGTCAAGACCGAGCGAGACCACACCATAAAATACCCTCAGGTGTTCAAAACCCGAAACCACACCACTACCTTCCTGCGGTGGTTTAAAACCACAGACCCCACAAATCCCACCCTGCAGTGTGTAAGACCAGCGAGACCCCCCCATACCTACCCTCAGCTGTGCAAGACCACAGACCAAACCCCCCCCAAAAATTTCCCCGTGGTAAACCGGGGAAGGGCCCACCACTACCCACCCTGCAGTTTTTTTTAAAAAGCGAAACCACACATTACCCTGCGTGTGTCCAAGAAACCCCCCGGGGCCCCACATACCCCCTCGGTGTGTCAAGACCGGGAGACCCACACCACTACTACCCGCAGTGTGCAAAACCCAGGGACCCCAAACCCCTACCCCCCCGCAGGGTTTAAACCGAGCGAGACCACACACACCTACCCTGCAGTGTGTCAAACCGAGCGAGACCACACCACTACCCACCCGCGTGGAAAAACCCACAGACCACACCACACTACCCGCGCTGGCAAGAAAACCGAGCGAGACCCACAAAACAATACCTACCCCAGGGGTCAAGACCGAGCGAGACCCCCCATCACTAAACTACCCGGGATGGTCAAGACCCAAAACCACACCACTACCTACCCTGCGGGTGTGTCAAGACCGGCGAGACCAACCACTACCTACCTGCAGTGGGCCCACCCAGCGGGCCACACCACACCCACCCCACCTGTTAAGGGCCAGCGAGACCCAAAACCCCTACTACCCCGCCTGTGTCAAGACCCAGCAGACCACACCACTACTACCCCCCCATGGGTTAAAAAACCAGCAGACCCCCACCCCTCCTAAACCCCGCAGTGTGTAAGGGACCCGGGGGAGACCCACCATACCTACCGCAGTTGTAAGACCCACAAAACCCCCAACCCCTACTACCCTCGGTGTGCAAGACCGAGCGAGACCACAACCTTTCCTACCCCGCAGGTGTGTCAAGACCGACGAGACCACACCACTACCTACCCTGCAGGGGGTTGTCAAGACCAGCAGACCACAACCCCTTTAACCCGCAGGTGGCAAACCAGCGAGACCCCACCCACCTACCCTCAGGTGTCAAACCGAGCGAGACCCACCACTACCTACCCCGCAGCTGTGTAAACCCAAAAGGGGCCCAAAACCCTACCTCCCCGCGCTGTGCAAGACCGAGCGGACCAAAACCCCCCTACCTGAGGTGGGTAAGACGACAGACCCACCCCACTACCACCCTGCAGGTGGTAAAAACCCACAAGACCACACACAAACCTACCCTCAGCGTGCCCCGACCGAGGGACCCACCACTACCTACCCGCAGCTGTGCAAGACCAGGGGACCCACCCAACCTACCCTGCAGTTTGTCAAGCCAGGAGACCCACCACTAAACCCCCCTGCAGTGTGTCAAGACCCACAGACCACACCCTCCTACCCCAGGTGTGTAAGCCCCGCAAAACCACCCATACCCACCCTGCAGGGGGTCAGACCAGCAGAACACCACTACCCCCCCGCACTGTGTAAACCACAGACCAACCCCTACCCCTGCATTTTTTAAGACCCAGAAGGACCACCCACTACCCCCCGCATGTGTCAATACAAGCGAGACCCCAAAACCAACCTACCCTGCAGTTTTAAGAACCCAGCAAAACCCCCACCCCTACCCTGCAGTTGTCGACCACAAGACCACCCACTACCTACCCGCAGCTGTGTCAAAACCCCGCAACCACCCACACCTACCCCCAGTGTTTTAAACCCAGGAGACCAACCCACTCCTACCCTCAGTTGGGCAAGACCCAGCAGGGGGGGGGGGTTTGGGGGGGGGGTTTGGGGGTGGGTTTGGGGAAACCCCCCCCCCCCCACCCTATATGGGTTTTAAGAACCCCCACACTATACCCCCCAAAAAAAACCCATCTCCTACCCTGCAGGTTTCAAGACCCCGCAAAACCAACCCCTACCTCCCGCAATGTGTCAAGACCAGCGAAACCACACCACTACCCACCCCAGTGTGTTCAAAAAAGAAAGACCACAAACCCCTACCCTACCCTGCAAATGTGTCAAGACCCGGGAAAACCACAACACTACCTACCCGCAGCTGTTCAAACCCCCCAAAACCCACCACTACCACCCCAAGGTGGTCAAACCGACGAGACCACCCCTACCACCCGCAGTGTGTCAAGACCAGGAGACCACACCCTACTACCCTCAGTGTGTCAAGAAACCCCCAGACCACACTATACCCACCACCTCATGTGTCAAGACCCGGGGAGACCACACCACTACTACCCTGCAGGGGTGTAGAAAAAGCAACCCAAACCCCTACCCACCCGCAGTGTGCAACCCCCGCGAGCCACACCACTACCTACCCCGCAGCTGGGCAAAAACCGACGAGACCACACCCTACTACCTGCAGGGTTTCACCCCACAAACACACACCTACCCTGAGGGTGTAAGACCCAACAAGAAACCCCCACTATACCCTGCGGTGTGCAAACCCGGGGGAGACCACACCCCTACCTACCCGCAGTGGTAAGACCGACAGACCACACCCCCCTAACCCCCCGCAGGTGTGTCAAGCCCACGAGCCACCCACCCTACCCGCAGTGTGTCAAGACCCGGGGACCAACCACTACTCCTGCAGGGTTTAAAAAACCCAGCAAACCACACCACAACCCCACCCTGCAGTGTGAAGACCCAGACCACACCAAATACCTACCCGCAGCTGTGTCAAGACCGCGGACCCCCACTACCCCTGCAGGTGTCAAGACCCGGAGACCACCCACACCTACCCTGCCGTTTTAAAAAAACCCAGGAAAACCAACCCTACCCACCCGCAGGTTTTAAAGACCCCGCAAGCCCCAAACCCCTCCCCCCTGCAGTGTGTAAGCCAAGCATTAAACCCCCCCAAACCCACCCCGCAGGTGTGTCAAAAAACCCAGCCCAAACCAACCAAACCCACCCTGCAGCTGTGTAAGACCCAGCAGACCAACCCTTAAACCCCCGCGTTGTCGACCCGAAACCCAAAAACTACCTACCCCGCACTGGTCCAAGACCAAGCAAAACCCCACCACTACACCCCCGCCGGGTGTCAGCCACAAAACCCCCACCACTACCTACCCTGCAGCTGTGTCAAGACCCAGCAGACCACCCCATACTACCCCTGCAGTTGTCAAGAAACCCCGGAGACCACACCCTACCTACCCCCGCTTTTTAAACCCACAAGCCTACCTTCCTACCCGCAAGGGGTAAAATTTAGACCCAGCAAACCAACCCCCTATTCCCTTTCATTGTCAAACCCAGGAGACCACACCACTACCTACCCTGCAGTTGTCAAACCCAGCAAGACCACACCCCCTACCCCTCCTGCAGCGTTCAGACCCAGCAAACACACCACACCTACCTTTTCACTGTGTCGGGACCCCGAGACCCCCAAAACCCCTACCTACCCGCAGTGTGTCAAAACCCACGAAACCCCACCACTACTTTTGAGTGTGTCAAGCCCAGCAAACCACACCCCTACTACCCCGCGCTTTGTCAAGACCCGGAGACCACCACCCCTCCTACCCCGCATGTGTCAAACCCCGGGAGACCACACACTACCTCCCTAGTTTGCAAACCCCCAAAACCACACCCCTACCTACCCTGCAGCTGTGTAAGACCCAGCAGACCCCACCACTACCTACCCTGCAGCTGTGTAAACCAGCAAAAAACACACCCAAAACCCACCCCCGGTGTTAAACCCAGCAAAACCACACCCCTAAAACCCCCCGACTGGTAAACCCAGCAAGACCCCACCCACTACCTACCCTGCAGGCTGGTTAAACCAGAAGACCACACCATACCTACCCTGCAGCTTGTTAAACCAGCAGACCCCACCACTACCTACCCGCAGCGTTTAAACCCACAAGACCACACCCCCCTACCCTGCAGCTGGTTTAAGACCCCGCGAAACCCCACCAATACCACCCTGCCTGTGTTAAGACCCAAACAGAAACCCCCACCACTACCACCCTGCAGGGTTTAAAACCCAAAGACCAACCATACCTACCCTGCAGCTGTGTTAAGCCCGCAAGACCCCAAAACCACTTACCACCCGCAGCTGTTTTTTAAAACCCAGCAGACCCCAAACCACACCTACCCCCAGTGTGTTAAGACCCAGCAAGCCACACCCTACCCACCCCGCAGGGGGTTAAGACCCCAAGACCACACCACTACCCACCCTGCAGTTGTTAAAACCCACAAGACCACACCACTACCTACCCGCAGCTGTGTTTAAGACCCAGCAAGACCCCCACCATATCCCTGCACCCGTTTTAAAGCCCACAAACCCCCCTCCACCCCCTTTTAAACCCCGCAAACCCCAACCCTATACCCTGGCAACTGTTTAAAAAAAAGAAAAATAAATAATTTAATGGTTAGAAAAAATTTTAAGGGGGGGGGGGGGGGGGGTTTTTTTTTTTTTTTTTTCCCCAAAAACATTTTAACCAAAAAATGTCTTAACCTTTGGAAAATTTCTTTTTTTTTTTCCAATTTATTTTTTTATTTTTTTATTATTTTTTATTATTATTAAAATTTTTTTTTGTTGTTGTTTGGTTTTAGGGCCCTGTAAGGTATAGCCCTTTTTTATTTCATAAATCTGTTTAAATTGATCAGTTTTAAAAACAAAAAACAAAGTTTTTGAAAGACTTTCTGAAGGACCTGTCATTAAGTCGGGACTCTCACTTGTGATTTGTTGGCGGGTTATTGCATTTATATTTTTTTAAATTTAAAAAACTTTTCCTCAAGATAGTTTTTAAAAAGCTAAATTTTGGAAACCGTGGTTCTTGATCACCTGTTTTAATAAGCCAAATCGAGGGTTACCCCGTTTTTGAGAGTCACCGGGTCCTGATTACCACCTCCCGTCAATTGAGAGTCACCGTCGGGTCCTGATGGTACTCATCCCGCAAATTTTGGAAACCTCGGGGGCCGAGGACTCACCTCCAGTCATTGTGAGAGTCACCTCGGGGTCCTGATGTATCACTCCCGCATTTTGAGATCTCCCTCGGGGTCCCGATGGGACTACCCCAGTCATTGTGGAGTCACCCTCGGGGTCCTGATGGTACTCACCCCCAGTCTTTTGAGAGTCCCGCGGGGCCTTTATGGTTCTCCCTCCAGTCTTGTGAGAGCACCCTCGGGGTCTGATTGTACCCCAAAAGCAGGGGATTGTGAGAGTCACGTGGGGGCCCCGATGGTACTCACCCCCATCTTTTAGAGTCACCCCGGGGCCTGATGGGACCATCTCCCGCAGTAGAGTCAGTCGGGGGGGATGGATCACCCCCCTCATTTAGAGTCACCCCTTGGGGGCCTGTGTACTCATCTCAGTCATTGTGAGAGTCACCGCGGTCTATGGTCTCACCTCCAGTCTTGTGAATCACCCTGGGGGGCCTGATGGTACTCACTTTAGTCATTGTGGGGGTCACCTCGGGTCCTATGGACTCACCTCCAATCTTGTAGAGTCACCGTCGGGGCCTGATGGGACTCACCCCCAGTTCATTTGTGAGAGTCACCGTCGGGGTCCTTTTATGGGCTCACCCCAGTATTGTGAGATCACCGTCGGGGGCCCGATGGCTCTCTCCAGTCTTTTGAAGTCACGTCGGGGTCCCGAGGTACCACCCCCAGTCATTGTGAGAGGGGGGGGGTGGGGTCCTGATGGTACCATCTCCAGTCATTGTGAGGGTCACCGTCGGGGGTCCTGTGGTACTTTACCTCCATCATTTTGAAGGGCACCCTCGGGGCCGATGGGACTACTTTCCCCGTCATTTAATTCAGGTTTGGTCCTATTATTATTTTTAATTTTTTGGGGAGTTATATTTTATTTTTTAAAAAAAAAATAATCACTGGGGGCCCAAATGGCTCCCCCCATCATTTGAAAAAAATACCCGGGGGGCCGATTACTACCCAATGTGAAGTTTCCCCCTTTTCCGAGGATCACCTCCCGTATTTTAACACGGGGGGTTTCCCCCCGTTTAAATTCACCCCATATTATCCAAATCATTTGGGATGGTTTGTCTCTTTTAATAACTTATTTTTTTATTTTTTTAAAATTTATTTTAATTTTTAAAATTTAAAAAATAAAAAAAATAAATTTTTTACGTAATATTCCATTATTCTGGAATTTTTTTTATTTAATTCAAAGAAAAAAATTTATGCTCTTTTACTTGTAAGGTCCTTTTTCAACCGGGGTTTTTAAAATTTACGGTTTAATAAAAAGTGTTTGTTTTGTTTATATAAAAAAAATAGGGGTTTTGTTATTTTAAAATCCCCCTGAAGGACCCCCTTTATAACAAAAATTTTGTTAGTTTTTCACGGAATTTTGTCTTTAAAAACCCGAGGGGGGTTGTATTCTCTTTTTAAAAACCCAAATTTATTTATTTAAAAATAGGTTTAAATTTTCCCGATAAAACTTGAAGTTTAAGTTCATTTTAATTCACGAATTTTTACCATTTAAACATGAGTTTTATTTGGCTTGTTTTTTTTTGGCTATTGTACTCTTTTTTTTAAATTTAAATTTATAAGAATTTCCATGGGTAAATTTTTTATTTAAAAAAAAAAATGAAATAACATTGAAGGGTCTTTGAAAGTAAAAAAAACCCCCACTTGAAAATTCATTCTTCTTTCTAACAATAATTTTGAAATGTATTTTTCACAAGCTGTTAATACTTTTATTCTTTAAAGGCTGAAGAATTTAGAGATCTCTAATAACTTTAAATTTAAAAAGTTTAAAATTAATGGTTTACATCGCAGATAAAGAAACAATATGAGAGTTAATAATCGTGGGAGTCAGAGACTTCGACTTCGCAAGAAAACAAACTAACCAAAACACAAACTACATTAAAAACAACATTAAAGAATACTTGTAATTAATGTACCAGCTATGAAAGATGTTTCTTTGGTCTCAGTGGCAACTCTGGTCGCAGTTAACATTTATAAGATGACTCTCCATTGCGGTCAGTACTAATTACAATATCATAATATAATGAGAGTAACAATGTGTGAGGGAGGAGTCATTGAGAACTCTTACTACCAACCTCACAGCTTAGTAGTACACATACATGGTCTTACTACCAACCTCACAGCTTGATAGTACACATATATGGTCTTACTACCAACCTCACAGCTTGGTAGTACACTTACATGGTTTTACTGACATGTACAGCAAAAGGAAATACAAATAAAAAGTAGTAGAAAGAAAAAGAAAGCGTCAGACTGCCACTTACAGTCTCTACTTCTGGTATACTTAATTAGGCAGGTAAGTGAGTCCTATATAAAGACCAGAGACTGACCTCCCATTGGTGTGGTCACACACTATAATTTATACCACAGATTTATATCACATAAGAGCCAGTAAGAAGGAGGGATATGTTGCAGTTACGCAACAGTTATCACACTTAAATATTACTTAAGTGTTCTTGAAAGAGGAATTACCAAATATGATAGAGCAAGTAGTTCAGATAACAACTATTGCTCTTTGAAAAATATTTATGTTGTGGGAAATGAGGAAGAAGTGTGTACCACAACTAACTGAGTTATAGTGATATTAATGAATCGTGGTGAATACTATTTTTCAGTCTTAGATTAGTAAGTGGACTACACTAGATCAAGTGGTGGTGGTAAGTGGACTACACTAGATCAAGTGGTGGTGGTAAGTGGACTACACTAGATCAAGTGGTGGTGGTAAGTGGACTACACTAGATCAAGTGGTGGTGTTAAGTGGACTACACTAGATCAGGTGATGGTGGTAAGTGGGCTACACTAGATCAAGCGGTGGTGGTAAGTGGAACTACACTAGATCACTTGGTGTTGGTAAGTGGACTACACTAGATCAAGCGGTGGTGGTAAGTGGACTACACTAGATCACTTGGTGTTGGTAAGTGGACTACACTAGATCAAGTGGTGGTGGTAAGTGAACTACACTAGATCAAGTGGTGGTGGTAAGTGGACTACACTAGATCACTTGGTGTTGGTAAGTGGACTACACTAGATCAAGTGGTGGTGGTAAGTGGACTACACTAGATCAAGTGGTGGTGGTAAATGGACTACACTAGATCAAGTGGTGGTGGTAAGTGGACTACACTAGATCAAGTGGTGGTGGTAAGTGGACTACACTAGATCAAGTGGTGGTGATAAGTGGACTACACTAGATCAGGTGGTGGCGGTAAGTGGGCTACACTAGATCAAGTGGTGGTGGTAAGTGGACTACACTAGATCACTTCCTGTTGGTAAGTGGACTACACTAGATCAAGTGGTGGTAAGTGGACTACACTAGATCAAGTGGTGATGGTAAGTGGACTACACTAGATCAAGTGGTAGTGGTAAGTGGACTACACTAGATCAAGTGGTTGTGGTTAGTGGACTACACTAGATCAGGTTGCGGTGTTAAGTGGACTACACTAGATCAAGTGGTGGTGGTAAGTGGACTACACTAGATCAAGTGGTAGTGGTAAGTGGACTACACTAGATCAAGTGGTTGTGGTTAGTGGACTACACTAGATCAGGTTGTGGTGGTAAGTGGACTACACTAGATCAAGTGGTGGTGGTAAGTGGATACACTAAAAAGGTGGGGGGTAAGGGACTACACTAATCAGGTAGTGGGTTTGGT
>NC_069403.1:107413223-107436534 GCF_026875155.1 Cherax quadricarinatus | reverse complement strand
AGAGATGTGTATGTCTCAATTTATATACACTGAGAGATGTGTATGTCTCGGTTTATATACACTGAGAGATGTGTATGTCTCAATTTATATACACTGAGAGATGTGTATGTCTCAGTTTATATACACTGAGAGATGTGTATGTCTCGGTTTATATACACTGAGAGATGTGTACGTCTCGGTTTACATACACCGAGAGATGTGTACGTCTCGGTGTATATACACCGAGAGATGTGTACGTCTCGGTTTATATACACAGAGAGATGTGTATGTCTCGGTTTATATACATTGAGCGATGTGTATGTCTCGATTTATGTACACCGAGAGATGTGTATGTCTCGGTTTATATACACCGAGAAATGTGTATGTTTCGGTTTATATACACCGAGAGATGTGTATGTCTCGGTTTATATACACTGAGAGATGTGTACTTGTCGGTTTATATACACTGAGAGATGTGTATGTCTCAGTTTATATACACTGAGGGATGTGTATGTCTCAATTTATATACACTGAGGGATGTGTATGTCTCAGTTTATATACACTGAGGGATGTGTATGTCTCAGTGTATATTCACTGAGAGATGTGTATGTCTCAGTGTATATACACCGAGAGATGTGTACGTCTCGGTTTATATACACTGAGAGATGTGTATGTCTCGGTTTATATACACCGAGAGATGTGTATGTCTCGGTTTATATACACCGAGAGATGTGTACGTCTCGGTTTATATACACTGAGAGATGTGTATGTCTCGGTTTATATACACCGAGAGATGTGTACGTCTCGGTTTATATACACCGAGAGATGTGTATGTCTCGGTTTATATACACTGAGAGATGTGTATGTCTCGGTTTATATACACCGAGAGATGTGTACGTCTCGGTTTATATACACCGAGAGATGTGTACGTCTCGGTTTATATACACCGAGAGATGTGTACGTCTCGGTTTATATACACCGAGAGATGTGTATGTCTCGGTTTATATACACCGAGAGATGTGTACGTCTCGGTTTATATACACCGAGAGATGTGTATGTCTCGGTTTATATACACCGAGAGATGTGTACGTCTCGGTTTATATACACCGAGAGATGTGTACGTCTCGGTTTATATACACCGAGAGATGTGTATGTCTCGGTTTATATACACCGAGAGATGTGTACGTCTCGGTTTATATACACTGAGAGATGTGTACGTCTTGGTTTATATACACCGAGAGATGTGCATGTCTCGGTTTATATACACCGAGAGATGTGTATGTCTCGGTTTATATACACTGAGAGATGTGTACGTCTTGGTTTATATACACCGAGAGATGTGCATGTCTCGGTTTATATACACCGAGAGATGTGTATGTCTCGGTTTATATACACTGAGAGATGTGTCCGTCTCGGTTTATATACACTGAGAGATGTGTACGTCTTGGTTTATATACACCGAGAGATGTGTATGTCTCGGTTTATATACACCGAGAGATGTGTACGTCTCGGTTTATATACACTGAGAGATGTGTATGTCTCAATTTATATACACTGAGGGATGTGTATGTCTCAGTTTATATACACTGAGGGATGTGTATGTCTCAGTGTATATACACTGAGAGATGTGTATGTCTCAGTGTATATACACTGTGTGTTTAGTTTGGTCTCTGTTTTTGAGACTAATGTACTCTTTATTAATGGTTCAAATATTACTTGAAGTATTAATGAGCATAGTGCAGTTGATAAGTTATAAAACCAATAAAGTTACCATTACAATGATCTTGTGAAAGATAAAGTACTGAGGAGAACCTCAGTTCTCTTGAAGTTCATTCTTTCTTTCATCACATAACATTGCCACTTACAGTCTCCACTTGTGGTATACTTAATTAATTAGGCAGGTAAGTGAACCCTATATAAAGCCCAGAGACTGACCTCCCATTGGCAGTGTTTGGTAGATCACAACTTATTCTGAAGCTGAGAGTGGTCACACACTATAATTTATACCACAGATTTATATCATATAAGAGCCAGTGAGAAGGAGGGATATGTTGCAATTATGTAACAGTTATCACACTTAAATATTACTTAAGTGTTCTTGAAAAAGGAATTAGCAAATATAATAGATCAAGTAGTTCAGATAACAACTATTGTTCTTTGAAAAATATTTGTTGTGCGAAATGAGGAAGAAGTGTGTACAACAACTAATTTAGTTAAAGTGATATTAATGAATCGTAGTGAATACTATTATTCAGTCTTAGATTAGTAAGTGGACTACACTAGATCAAGTAGTGTTGGTAAGTGGACTACACTAGATCAAGTAGTGTTGGTAAGTGGACTACACTAGATCAAGTAGTGTTGGTAAGTGGACTACACTAGATCAAGTAGTGTTGGTAAGTGGATTTACACTAGATAAAGTGTGTTGGTAAGTGGACTACACTAGATCAAGTAGTGTTGGTAAGTGGACTACACTAGATCAAGTGGTGGTGGTAAGTGGACTACACTAGATCAAGTGGTGGTGGTAAGTGGACTACACTAAATCAGGTGGTGGTGGTAAGTGAACTATACTAGATCAAGTGGTGGTGGTAAGTGGACTACACTAGATCAAGTGGTGGTGGTAAGTGGACTACACTAGATCAAGTGGTGGTGGTAAGTGGACTACGCTAGATCAAGTGGTGGTGGTAAGTGGGCTACACTAGATCAAGTGGTGGTGGTAAGTGGACTACACTAGATCAGGTGGTGGTAAGTGGACTACACTAGATCAGGTGGTGGTGGTAAGTGGACTACACTAGATCAGGTGGTGGTGGTAAGTGAACTACACTAGATCAAGTGGTGGTGGTAAGTGGACTACACTAGATCAAGTGGTGGTGGTAAGTGGACTACACTAGATCAAGTGGTGGTAGTAAGTGGACTACACTAGATCAAGTGGTGGTGGTAAGTGGACTACACTAGATCAAGTGGTGGTGGTAGTGGACTACACTAGATCAAGTGGTTGGTAGTAAGTGACTACACTAGATCAAGTGGTGCAAGTGGGACTACACTAGATCAAGTGGTGGTGGAAAGTGGACTACACTAGATCAAGTGGTGGTGGTAAGTGGACTACACTAGATCAAGTGGTGGTGGTAAGTGCACTACACTAGATAAAGTGGTGGTAAGTGGACTACACTAGATCAGGTGGTGGTAAGTGGACTACACTAGATCAAGTGGTGGTGGTAAGTGGACTACACTAGATAAAGTGGTGGTAAGTGGACTACACTAGATCAAGTGGTGGTGGTAAGTGGACTACACTAGATCAAGTGGTGGTGGTAAGTGGACTACACTAGATCAGGTGGTGGTGGTAAGTGAACTATACTAGATCAAGTGGTGGTGGTAAGTGGACTACACTAGATCAAGTGGTGGTGGTAAGTGGACTACACTAGATCAAGTGGTGGTGGTAAGTGGACTACACTAGATCAAGTGGTGGTGGTGGTAAGTGGACTACACTAGATCAAGTGGTGGTGGTAAGTGGACTACACTAGATCAAGTGGTGGTGGTAAGTGGACAACACTAGATCAAGTGGTGGATGTAAGTGGACTACACTAGATCAAGTGGTGGTGGTAACTGGACTACACTAGATCAAGTGGTGGTGGTAAGTGGACTACACTAGATCAAGTGGTGGTTGTAAGTGGACTACACTAGATCAAGTGGTGGTGGTAAGTGGACTACACTAGATCAAGTGATGGTGGTAAGTGGACTACACTAGATCAAGTGGTGGTAAGTGGACTACACTAGATCAGGTGGTGGTAAGTGGACTACACTAGATCAAGTGGTGGTGGTAAGTGGACTACACTAGATCAAGTGGTTGTGGTAAGTGGACTACACTAGATCAAGTGGTGGTGGTAAGTGGACTACACTAGATCAAGTGGTGGAGGTAAGTGGACTACACTAGATTAAGTGGTGGTTGTAAGTGGACTACACTAGATCAAGTGGTGGTGGTAAGTGGACTACACTAGATCAAGTGGTGGTGGTAAGTGGACTACATTAGATCAAATGGTGGTGGTAAGCGGACTACACTAGATCAAGTGTTGGTGGTAAGTGGACTACACTAGATCAAGTGGTGGTGGTAAGTGAACTACACTAGATCAAGTGGTGGAGGTAAGTGGACTACACTAGATCAAGTGGTGGTTTGTAAGTGGACTACATAGATTCAATTTGGTGGTGGAAAGGGGACTACACTAGATAAGGTGGTGGTGTAAGTGGACTACACTAGATCAAGTGGTGGTTGTAAGTGGACTACACTATATCAAGTGGTGGTTGTAAGTGGACTACACTAGATCAAGTGGTGGTGGCAAGTGGACTACACTAGATCAAGTGGTGGTGGTAAGTGGACTACACTAGATCAAGTGGTGGTTGTAAGTGGACTACACTAGATGAAGTGGTGTTGGTAAGTGGACTACATTAGATCAAGTGGTGGTGGTAAGTGGACTACATTAGATCAAGTGTTGGTGGTAAGTGGACTACACTAGATCAAGTGGTGGTGGTAAGTGGACAACACTAGATCAAGTGGTGGTGGTAAGTGGAATACACTAGATCAGGTGGTGGTGGTAAGTGGACTACACTAGATCACGTGGTAAGTGGACTACACTAGATCAAGTGGTGGTGGTAAGTGGACTACACTAGATCAAGTGGTGGTGGTAAGTGGACTACACTAGATCAGGTGGTGGCAAGAGGATTACACTAGATCAAGTGGTGGTGGTAAGTGGACTACACTAGATCAAGTGGTGGTTTTAATTGGACTACACTAGATCAAGTGGTGGTAAGTGGACTACACTAGATCAGGTGGTGGTAAGTGGACTACAATTGATCAAGTGGAGGTGGTAAGTGGACTACACTAGATCAAGTGGTGGTAAGTGGACTACACTAGATCAGGTGGTGGCAAGTGGACTACACTAGATCAGGTGGTGGTAAGTGGACTACACTTGATTAAGTGGTGGTGGTAAGTGGACTACACTAGATCAAGTGGTGGTAAGTGGACTACACTAGATCAGGTGGTGGCAAGTGGACTACACTAGATCAAGTGGTGGTGGTAAGTGGACTACACTAGATTAAGTGGTGGTGGTAAGTGGACTACACTAGATCAGGTGGTGGTGGTAAGTGGACTACACTAGATCAGGTGGTGGTGGTAAGTGGACTACACTAGATCAAGTGGTGGTGGTAAATGGACTACACTAGATCAAGTGGTGGTGGTAAGTGGACTACACTAGATCAGGTGGTGGTGGTAAGTGGACTACACTAGATCAGGTGGTAAGTGGACTACACTAGATCAAGTGGTGGTGGTAAGTGGACTACACTAGATGAAGTGGTGGTGATAAGTGGACTACACTAGATCAGGTGGTGGCAAGTGGACTACACTAGATCAAGTGGTGGTGGTAAGTGGACTACACTAGATCAAGTGGTGGTGGTAAGTGGACTACACTAGATCAAGTGGTGGTAAGTGGACTACACTAGATCAGGTGGTGGTAAGTGGACTACACTAGATTAAGTGGTGGTGGTAAGTGGACTTCACTAGATCAAGTGTTGGTAAGTGGACTACACTAGATCGGGTGGTGGCAAGTGGATAACATAGATCAAGTGGTGGTGGTAGTGGACTACACTAGATCAAGTGGTGGTGGTAAGTGGACTACACTAGATCAAGTGGTGGTGTAATTGCATACACTAGATCAAGTGGTGGTAATGGATACTTAATCAGTGGTGTAAGTGACTACACTAGATCAAGTGGTGGTGGTAAGTGGACTACACTAGATCAGGTGGTGGTAAGTGGACTACACTAGATCAGGGGGTTTGGTGGTAAGTGGACTACACTAGATCAGTGGTGGTGGTAAGTGAACTACACTAGATCAAGTGGTGGTGTAAGTGGGACTACACTAGATCAAGTGGTGGTGGAAAGTGACTTCATAGATCAAGTGGTGGTAGTAGTGGACTACACTAGTCAAGTGTGGTGGTAAGTGGACTACACTAGATCAAGTGGTGGTGGTAAATGGACTACACTAGATCAAGTGGTGGTGGTAAGTGGACTACACTAGATCAGGTGGTGGTGGTAAGTGGACTACACTAGATCAGGTGGTAAGTGGACTACACTAGATCAAGTGGTGGTGGTAAGTGGACTACACTAGATCAGGTGGTGGCAAGTGGACTACATTAGATCAAGTGGTGGTGGTAAGTGGACTACACTAGATCAAGTGGTGGTGGTAAGTGGACTACACTAGATCAAGTGGTGGTGGTAAGTGGACTACACTAGATCAAGTGGTTTTAAGTGGACTACACTAGATCAGGTGGTGGTAAGTGGACTACACTAGATTAAGTGGTGGTGGTAAGTGGACTACACTAGATCAAGTGGTGGTGGTAAGTGGACTACACTAGATCAGGTGGTGGCAAGTGGACTACATTAGATCAAGTGGTGGTGGTAAGTGGACTACACTAGATCAAGTGGTGGTGGTAAGTGGACTACACTAGATCAAGTGGTTTTAAGTGGACTACACTAGATCAGGTGGTGGTAAGTGGACTACACTAGATTAAGTGGTGGTGGTAAGTGGACTTCACTAGATCAAGTGGTGGTAAGTGGACTACATTTAGATCAGGTTGGTGGCAAGTGGACTACACTAGATCAAGTGGTGGTGGTAAGTGGACTACACAGATCAAGTGTGGTTTGGTAAGTGACTACACTAGATCAAGTGGTGGTGGTAAGGGCACTACACTAGATCAAGTGGTGGTAAGTGGACTACATTAGATCAGGTGGTGGTAAGTGGACTACACTAGATCAAGTGGTGGTGGTAAGTGGACTACACTAGATCAGTGGTGGTAAGTGGACTACACTAGATCAGGGGGTGGTGGTAAGTGGACTACACTAGTTTCAGGTGGTGGTGGTTAAGTGAACTACACTAGATCAAGTGGTGGTGTAAGTGGAACTACACTAGATCGGGTGGTGTGGTAAGTGGACTACACTAGATCAGGTGTAATGACTACACTAGTCAAGTGTGGTGGTAAGTGGACTACACTAGATGAAGTGGTGGTGATAAGTGGACTACACTAGATCAGGTGGTGGCAAGTGGACTACACTAGATCAAGTGGTGGTGGTAAGTGGACTACACTAGATCAAGTGGTGGTGGTAAGTGGACTACACTAGATCAAGTGGTGGTAAGTGGACTACACTAGATCAGGTGGTGGTAAGTGGACTACACTAGATTAAGTGGTGGTGGTAAGTGGACTTCACTAGATCAAGTGGTGGTAAGTGGACTACACTAGATCAGGTGGTGGCAAGTGGACTACACTAGATCAAGTGGTGGTGGTAAGTGGACTACACTAGATCAAGTGGTGGTGGTAAGTGGACTACACTAGATCAAGTGGTGGTGGTAAGTGCACTACACTAGATCAAGTGGTGGTAAGTGGACTACATTAGATCAGGTGGTGGTAAGTGGACTACATTAGATCAAGTGGTGGTGGTAAGTGGACTGCACTAGATCAGGTGGTGGTAAGTGGACTACACTAGATCAGGTGGTGGTGGTAAGTGGACTACACTAGATCAGGTGGTGGTGGTAAGTGAACTACACTAGATCAAGTGGTGGTGGTAAGTGGACTACACTAGATCAAGTGGTGGTGGTAAGTGGACTTCAATAGATCAAGTGGTGGTAGTAAGTGGACTACACTAGATCAAGTGGTGGTGGTAAGTGGACTACACTAGATCAAGTGGTGGTGGTAAGTGGACTACACTAGATAAAGTGGTGGTGGTAAGTGGACTACACTAGATCAAGTGGTGGTGGTAAGTGGACTACACTAGATCAAGTCGTGGTTGTAAGTGGACTACACTAGATCAAGTGGTGGTGGTAAGTGGACTACACTCGATCAAGTGGTGGTGGTAAGTGGACTACATTAGATCAAGTGGTGGTGGTAAGCGGACTACACTAGATCAAGTGTTGGTGGTAAGTGGACTACACTAGATCAAGTGGTGGTGGTAAGTGAACTACACTAGATCAAGTGGTGGTGGTAAGTGGACTACACTAGATCAAGTGGTGGTTGTAAGTGGACTACACTAGATCAAGTGGTGGTTGTAAGTGGACTACACTAGATCAAGTGGTGTTGGTAAGTGGACTACACTAGATCAAGTGGTGGTTGTAAGTGGACTACACTAGATCAAGTGGTGGTTGTAAGTGGACTACACTAGATCAAGTGTTGGTGGTAAGTGGACTACACTAGATCAAGTGGTGGTGGTAAGTGGACTACACTAGATCAAGTGGTGGTTGTAAGTGGACTACACTAGGTCAAGTGGTGTTGGTAAGTGGACTACACTAGATCAAGTGGTGGTGGTAAGTGGACTACATTAGATCAAGTGTTGGTGGTAAGTGGACTACACTAGATCAAGTGGTGCTGGTAAGTGGACTACACTAGACCAAGTGGTGGTGGTAAGTGGACTACACTAGATCAAGTGGTGGTGGTAAGTGGACTACCCTAGATCAAGTGGTGGTGGTAAGTGGACTACACAAGACCAAGTGGTGGTGGAGGTAAATACTGTACAAAAGTTTAAGATCAGACACGATCAGTCCCTGAAAACCAGAAACTAGGAAAACCAGTTAAAAAAAAGAGTTATGAAGTTGGCCCAGGAGCTTTGACTCAACTCTTGTAAATACAACTATTTTATTTAACTAGATGGCAACTTAACCGTCTTTTCTGTTTGTCTTCACTCACCATAATTGACATTACTATAATTCATAAGACCAGTGTCAGTGTTCATGCACAACACTGACCATTACTTGGTTGTGTTCACTCAGCACAGTGAACATTAATGTTGTCCTTTAATGTTTATTCATCAAAGTAAACATTAAAGTTATTCTTATGTGTGTTCATTAATTATAGTGAACATTAATGTTGTTCTTATATGTGTTCATTCACTATAGTGAACATTATTAATGTTGAATTAAACACATGTGCAACATCTGGGTACATTTAACTGTAGAGGTATCACCATCCAGTGACTTCATCAGTACAAACCTGCTGCCAGGCCACTCCCACAACCCTGCCTGGTTTCACTGTTGCTGTCAGTGTTATATTTGTTTTAAATTATTAATTGATTCTTACTGTTTCAGTGCCTTAACCAGTTGTAATGTTGGTCTACAGTCATTCTAGCTGGTTCTGCCCCAGTGTAAAAAGGTATGTAAACAACGTGCTGCCACATCGTCCAAATGGGAAATTGCTAATCTGAAAGCTATGAGCGTAACCTGCTCGGGAGACTATCATAACAGCTAAGTCTGAAGCATCAAGAGGAGCCGCGCTTCAGCTGGGTGCCTTGGGAAGAGAGAACCTTTATTCCTATCATCCAGTAACCCCAGTAATCCAGCTGGGCGCCTTGGGGAGAGAGAACCTTTATTCCTAGCATCCAGTAACCCCAGTAATCCAGCTGGGTGCCTTGGGGAGAGAGAACCTTTATTCCTAGCATCCAGTAACCCCAGTAATCCAGCTGGGCGCCTTGGGGAGAGAGAACCTTTATTCCTAGCATCCAGTAACCCCAGTAATCCAGCTGGGTGCCTTGGGGAGAGAGAACCTTTATTCCTATCATCCAGTAACCCCAGTAATCCAGCTGGGTGCCTTGGGGAGAGAGAACCTTTATTCCTAGCATCCAGTAACCCCAGTAATCCAGCTGGGTGCCTTGGGGAGAGAGAACCTTTATTCCTAGCATCCAGTAACCCCAGTAAACCAGCTAATCATCATTATAGGATCACTACCTATCCCTGAAAGAACATACGGCTCATAGTGTAAAAATATATCTACATATCCACTGTGGGTGATATGTATCAGTTATAGAGTGGAGGAAACAGCGGCTGCTGATGATCGAAGAGAATATTTTAAACTCGGCAAATATATGCGACTAGGACCATCTGAACCAACTTTCTTTATGTTATGTATTCTAAATGATGAAGCACATAAATATTTCCTTATTTCTTTTACATTGTTGCTACTACACTAATTAATTTTAAACACCATATGATTACACTTATGTGTGCACGAGTGTTCGTGGTATGGTATGTGTGCACGGGTGTTCGTGGTATGATATGTGTGCACGAGTGTTCGTGGTATGGTATGTGTGCACGGGTGTTCGTGGTATGATATGTGTGCACGAGTGTTCGTGGTATGGTATGTGTGCACGAGTGTTCGTGGTATGGTATGTGTGCACGGGTGTTCGTGGTATGATATGTGTGCACGAGTGTTCGTGGTATGGTATGTGTGCACGACTGTTCGTGGTATTGTATTTGGTTCGATATTATTGCTCAAATGAAACGCGAAATCAAAACACAACGTCATATATGTGTGACCTGCTAGTCTCTGCTTACAAAGCTGTGCTTGTTGTAGACAAACACCTGAGACCTGCTTGTGTCTGCTTACAAAGCTGTGCTTGTTGTAGACAAACACCTGAGACCTGCTTGTGTCTGCTTACAAAGCTGTGCTTGTTGTAGACAAACACCTGAGACCCGCTTGTGTCTGCTTACAAAGCTGTGTTTGTTGTAGACAAACACCTGAGACCTGCTTGTGTCTGCTTATAAAGCTGTGTTTGTTGTAGACAAACACCTGAGACCTGCTTGTGTCTGCTTACAAAGCTGTGCTTGTTGTAGACAAACACCTGAGACCTGCTTGTGTCTGCTTATAAAGCTGTGCTTGTTGTAGACAAACATCTGAGACCTGCTTGTGTCTACTTACAAAGCTGTGCTTGTTGTAGACAAACACCTGAAAGTTACTGACAAAAAATCACTTCTGTTCACTAGTTAATGGGTTTTGGAAAACAGAAAGAGTAATATGTATCTGAATAATAACGATATTTTGCATAAATATATTTAATATCTCCATGGAAATTAATAATCACATAATCACTTAAAACTCGTAGAGAAGAAACAGTAATAGAGGAACGAAGGCACCGAAATACAACATACACCGAAAAAAAAAAAAAAAAAACATGGAAAGAAAGAACAAGCAAGTGATTATACCCTGAAGAAAGCAGCAAACACCAGAAATATACATTAGAGAAGGAAACAAACAAGGAGAAAATAAGCACCTCGGACAAGCAAATAAAGAAGGAAACTGAAAGAGAACCTAAACTTATGATTAAAAACATACATCGGAAAATGGTAAGAAAGAAAGAACAAGCAGAGAACCACAGGACAAACATTCTTCAGGAAGAACATTAGCCAAAAGGACAACGAATACCAGTGGGAAAGACAAGGAATTCTAGCAAGAAAAACAAGAACCAGCTCACTGTTTACAGAAAGTCTTCTAACACATCAACTTGTGTCAATTATTTCAGCAATCACTCTAAGTTAAGAAGATCATTGTGTCTAGTCAACTCCTAAGATATTCAGGGATTTGATGGCCAGCCTAGACGGGTTTCCTCGTTATAGTCCGTCGCCCTGGACAGGTATCCGTGTCATATTTTATCGCCCTGGAAGGCTTTTCCCTCTAATATATCTTTGTCCTAGACGGTTTACCTGTCATATTTCGCCGTCTTTGACAGATATACCTGTCATATTTCGTCGTCTTTGACAGATATACCTGTCATATTTCTTCGCCTTAGATGGCTTTCCCTGTCACATTCCATCGCCCTGGTCGGGTTTCTCTGTCATATTCAGTCGCCATGGACGGTTTTCCCTGTCATGTTCCATCGCCCTGGACGGGAAGCCCTGTTATATTTCGTCGCCTTCGAAGAGTTTCCCTTTCATATTTCGTCGCCGTGGACGTGTTTCTCTGTCACATTCCGTCACTCTGGACGGGTTTCTCTCTCATATATTTTCTCCCTTGACGGGCTTCCATGTCATATTTCTTCGACCTGGATGCGTTTCCCTGTCATATGTCGTTGCCCTGGACGGGTTTTCTTTTCATATGCCTTTGCCCTGGACGGGTTTTCCTATCATATTCACTCGTCCGAGACCGGTTTCTCTGCCGTATACCGTCGCCCTGGACAGGTTTCTTTCTCATATTCTGAAGCGCTGGATTGATTTCCATGTCAAATTCTGTCTCCCTGGATATATTTCATCGCCCTGGACGGGTTTCCCTGACATATATCATCGCCCTGGACGGGTTTCCTTTTCATATTTCGTCGCCTTGAACGAGATTCCTTGTCATATTTCGTCGCTCTAGATGGGGTTGGCTGTCACATTTCGTTACCTTGTGCAGGTTTCCATGATATATTTCGTCACCTTGGACGGGTTTCCCTGTAATATTTCGTCGCCCTGTACGGGCTTCCCAGATATATTTCGTGGGTATAGTCGGTTTTACCTGATATATTTTGTCGCACTGGACATGTGCAACATTTGGGTGTCTTATTACAGACGTTACGCCATCCAGTGACTTCATCAGTACAAATTCAAAGAAAGGGATGGAAGTCAGTAGAACTATATACAAAAGCTGAGGTAATCAGTCCCTCAGCCTTGGAGTTCTCCGTCATATTTCTTCGCGCTGGTCAGTTTACCTCGTCATATCGACCTAGATTGGTTTAACTCTCATCATCGCATGGACGGGTTTCTCTATTATATTTCTTTCCCCAGGACGGGTTTCCCCTGTCATTTCGTCCCCTGTAAGGGTTTCCCTGTCATATTTCATTTCCCTGTAAGGGTTTCCATGTCATATTTCGTCGCCCTGTAAGGGTTTCCCTGTCATATTTCGTCGCCCTGTAAGGGTTTCCCTGTCATATTTCGTCGCCCTGTAAGGGTTTCCATGTCATATTTCGTCGCCCTGTAAGGGTTTCCCTGTCATATTTCGTCGCCCTGTAAGGGTTTCCCTGTCATATTTCGTCATCATAGTCGGGTTTTCCTCTAATATTTCACCACACTGGACAGGTACATTGTCGAATATCGACGTCATAGACGTTTTTCTTTGTCATATTTTGTCACCCTGGATGGGTATCTCTATCATATTCAGTTTCCCTTTACGGTTTTCTTTGTCTTATTCCAACACTTTGATTGGTTTCGCTCTCATATTTCATCGTCCTGGACGGGATTCACTGTCATAATTTATCTCCATGGATGGGTTTCCCTGTCTTATTTTGTCGCCCCTGATGGGTTTCCCTCTCATATTACGTCTCGCTGGACGGGTTTCCCTGACATATTTCGTACCCTTAGAGGAGTTTCCCTGTCATATTTTATCGTCCTAGACGTGTTTCCCTGTCATATTTCATCGCCCTGGACAGGTTTCTTTCTCATATTTCGTCGCCCAGGATGGGTTTCTCTCTCATATTTCGTCGCCCAGGATGGGTTTCTCTCTCATATTTCGTCGCCCAGGATGGATTTCTCTCTCGTATTTCGTTGCACAGGATGGGTTTCTCTCTCATATTTCGTCGCCCAGGATGGGTTTCTCTCTCATGTTTCGTCGCCCAGGATGGGTTTCTCTCTCATATTTCGTCGCCCAGGATGGGTTTCTCTCTCATATTTCGTCGCCCAGGATGGGTTTCTCTCTCATATTTCGTCGCCCAGGATGGGTTTCTCTCTCATATTTCGTCGCCCAGGATGGGTTTCTCTCTCATATTTCGTCGCCCAGGATGGGTTTCTCTCTCATATTTCGTCGCCCAGAATGGGTTTCTCACTCATATTTCGTCGCCCAGGATGGGTTTCTCTCTCTCATATTTCGTCGCCCAGGATGGGTTTCTCTCTCATATTTCGTCGCCCAGGATGGGATTTTCTCTCATATTTCGTCGCCCAGGATGGGTTTCTCTCTCATATTTCGTCGCCCAGGATGGGTTTCTCTCTCATATTTCGTCGCCCAGGATGGGTTTCTCTCTCATATTTCGTCGCCCAGGATGGGTTTCTCTCTCATATTTCGTCGCCCAGAATGGGTTTCTCACTCATATTTCGTCGCCCAGGATGGGTTTCTCTCTCATATTTCGTCGCCCAGGATGGGTTTCTCTCTCATATTTCGTCGCCCAGGATGGGATTTTTCTCTATATTTCGTCGCCCAGGATGGGTTTCTCTCTCATATTTCGTCGCCCAGGATGGGTTTCTCTCTCATATTTCGTCGCCCAGGATGGGATTTTCTCTCATATTTCGTCGCCCAGGATGGGTTTCTCTCTCATATTTCGTCGCCCAGAACGGGTATCGCTCCCGTATTTCGTCGCCCAGGATGGGTTTCTCATATTTCGTCGCCCAGGATGGGTTTCTCTCTCATATTTTGTCGCCCAGGAAGGGTTTCTCTCTCATATTTCGTCGCCCAGAACGGGTATCGCTCCCGTATTTCGTCGCCCAGGATGGGTTTCTCATATTTCGTCGCCCAGGATGGGTTTCTCTCTCATATTTTGTCGCCCAGGATGGGTTTCTCTCTCATATTTCGTCGCCCAGGATGGGTTTCTCTCTCATATTTCGTCGCCCAGGATGGGTTTCTCTCTCATATTTCGTCGCCCAGGATGGGTTTCTCTCTCATATTTCGTCGCCCAGGATGGGTTTCTCTCTCATATTTCGTCGCCCAGGATGGGTTTCTCCTCTCATATTTCGTCGCCCAGGATGGGTTTCTCTCTCATATTTCGTCGCCCAGGATGGGATTTTCTCTCATATTTCGTCGCCCAGGATGGGTTTCTCTCTCATATTTCGTCGCCCAGGATGGGTTTCTCTCTCATATTTCGTCGCCCAGGATGGGTTTCTCTCTCATATTTCGTCGCCCAGGATGGGTTTCTCTCTCATATTTCGTCGCCCAGGATGGGTTTCTCTCTCATATTTCGTCGCCCAGGATGGGTTTCTCTCTCATATTTCGTCGCCCAGAATGGGTTTCTCTCTCATATTTCGTCGCCCAGGATGGGTTTCTCTCTCATATTTCGTCGCCCAGGATGGGTTTCTCTCTCATATTTCGTCGCCCAGGATGGGTTTCTCTCTCATATTTCGTCGCCCAGGATGGGTTTCTCTCTCATATTTCGTCGCCCAGGATGGGTTTCTCTCTCATATTTCGTCGCCCAGGATGGGTTTCTCTCTCATATTTCGTCGCCCAGGATGGGTTTCTCTCTCATATTTCGTCGCCCAGGATGGATTTTCTCTCATATTTCGTCGCCCAGGATGGGTTTCTCTCTCATATTTCGTCGCCCAGGATGGGTTTCTCTCTCATATTTCGTCGCCCAGGATGGGATTTTCTCTCATATTTCGTCGCCCAGGATGGGTTTCTCTCTCATATTTCGTCGCCCAGGATGGGTTTCTCTCTCATATTTCGTCGCCCAGGATGGGATTTTCTCTCATATTTCGTCGCCCAGGATGGGTTTCTCTCTCATATTTCGTCGCCCAGGATGGGTTTCTCTCTCATATTTTGTCGCCCAGGATGGGTTTCTCTCTCATATTTCGTCGCCCAGGATGGGTTTCTCTCTCATATTTTGTCGCCCTGGACGGCTTTTTGTGTCTCTTCCATCACGCTTGGCTGGTTTCGCTGTCATATCTCGTTGTGCTGGACGGGATTCACTCTCTTATTTTATCGCCATGGATGTTTTTCCCACTCTTATTTTCTCGCCAGTGACGGTTTTCACTGTCATATTTCATCGCCCTAGACAGGTATTCTGTCATATTTCATCGACCTAGACAGGTTTTCTGTCATATTTCGTCTCAATGGACAGGTTTCACTCATATTTCGTCGCCCCGAACGGGTTTACCTGTCATATTTCTTCGCTAGGGACGGATTTCAGCGTCATATTCTAGCGCGGTGGACGGGAATCCCTGTCATTTTTCATCGTCCTGAACGGGTATCCCTGTCATTTTTCATCGTCCTGAACGGGTATCCCTGTCATTTTTCATCGTCCTGAACGGGTATCCCTGTCATTTTTCATCGTTCTGAACGGGTGATATTTCATCTCCTTCAACGTGTTTCCCTGCCATATTTCATCGCCCTTGGCTGGTTTCGTCGCCCTCTTCCGGTTTTCTTTTCATATTTTTTTCACTTTCGACGGGTTTCCCTGCTGTATTTTGTCGTTCTTGACGGGTTTCCCTGTTGCATTTTGTCGTCTTTGACGGGTTTCTTTATCTTATTTAGTCCCCCTCGAATGATTTCCGTGTCATATTCTGTCTCCCTGGATATATTTCATCTCCCTGGACGGGTTGTCATTTAATATTTCGTCGCCCTTGATAGAGTTTCCCTGTCATATTTTGTCGCCCTGGACGGATTCCAGTGTCATATTCCGTCATCCTGGACGGATTTCCCTGTCATATTTCGTCTCCTTCGACGAGTTTCCCTGTCAAATTACGTCGTCCTGGACGTGTTTCCTTGTCAAAATCACTCTCCCTGGACCGGTTTCTCTGTCATACTCCGTCGCCCAGGACCGGTTTCCCAGTCATTTTCCATCGCCCCTAACAGGCTTCTCTATCATGTTCCATCGCCCTGGACCGGTATCTCTGTTATGTTACGACGCCCTAGACATGTTCTCTCTGATATTCTGTCGCCCTGACGGGTTTCCTTGTTATATTTCCTCTCCCTGGATGGGTTTCCCTGTCATATTTTGAGACCCTGTACGAGTTTCCCTGTCATATGTCGTCTCCCTGGATGCGTTTCCTTCTCATATTTCTTGGCTGGGGAGGGATTTCAGCGTCATAGCCCATCGCCCTGGACGGGTATCCTGGACGGGTTTCCCCGTGATAATTCATCTCCCTAGACGTGTTTCTGTCATATTTCTTTGGCTTGGACAAGTTTCCCTGCCGTTTTTCATCGCCTTGGACGGGTTTCTCTGTCCTATTACGTCTTTCTGGAGGGGTTTCTCTCTCATATTCTTTCGCCATGAACGCGTCTCCTTTCATATTCTGTCGCCCTGGAAGGGTTTCCCTGTCGTATTTCCCTGTCACATTAGTTTCCCTCTCATATTCTGTCTACCTGGACAGGATTCCCTGTTATATTCCATCTCCCTGGTAGGGTTCCCTTTCATATTTCACCTCTCAGGAAGGTTTCACCGTTATATTTTATCGCATTGGTTTTACTGACATAGTTTTTCGCAATGGACGGGTTTCCTTGTTATATTGTCTTCCTTAATGTTTTTCCCTCTCATATGTCGTCACCCTAAATGGATTTCCCTGTCATATTTCGTTTCCAAATTCGGGTTTCTTTGTCATTTTTCGTCGCCCTGAACAGGTTTTCTTGATATATCTCATAGCCAACGACGGGTGTCATCGTCAAATTTCGCCGCCCTGTACGGGTTCCCCTGTCATATATCGTCGCCCTTGATGAGTTTCCCTGTCATATTTCGTAACCTTAGTCGGGTTTTCCTGTCATATTTCGCCGCCCTAGACGGTTCTTCCTGTCATATGTCGTGGCCCTGGATGGGTTTCCCAGTTATATTTTATGGGCCAGAACGGGTTTTCAATTCAGATTCCTTTGCCCTAGACAGGTTTGCTTGCCAGATTCGATCGCCATTGACGGGTTTCCCTGCCGTATTTGTCGCCATTGACGGTTTCCTTCTCATATTTCGTCGCCCTGGACAGGTTTCCGTCTCATATTTTGTGACCCTGTACGAGTTTACCTGTCATATTTCATCTCCCTGGACGGGTTTCCGTGTCATATTTTGTTGCGCTGTACGGGAATCTCTGATATATTTCGTCGCCCAAGACGGTTTTTACTGTTATATTTTGTCGTACTTGACAGGTTTCGTTGTCATATTTCGTCGACCTGAAGGAGTTTCCCTGTCACATATCGTCGCCCAGGAAAGGTTTCTGTCTTATTTCGTCGCCCTCTACGGATTTCCCTGATATATTAAGTCGCCCTAGTCGGGTTTCCCTCTCATATTTCGTCGCCTTGGACTAGTTTCCATGCCATATATCGTCTCCCTGGACTGGTTTACCTGTCATATTTTGTCGCCCTGGACTGGTTTCACTGTTATATTTTATCCCCATGGACAGGTTTCTCTTTCATATTTCGTCGCCCTGTATGAGTTTTCCTGTCACATTTCGTCTCCCTGGTCGGTTTTCCCTCTCATATTTCGCCGCTCTGTACAGATTCCTCTGATATATTTCGTCGCCCTGGTAGGATTTTCCTGTCATATTTCGTAGCCCTGTACGGGCTTTCCTGATATATTTCATCGCCACAATCGGGTTTCCCTGTCATATTTCTGCGCCCTGGACGGGTTTCCCTGTTATATTTCGTTGCACTAGACGGGTTTCCTTATCACATACTGTCGCCGTTGACGGGTTTCCCTATCATATTTCGTCGCAATGAGCGGGTTTCACTGTCATACTTCGTCGGCAAAGCCGGGTTTCTCTGTCATATTTCTTCACCCAAGACTGGTTTCCCTGTCATATTTCGTCACCCTGGACGGGTTTCCATGTCATTTTTCGTTACCCTGGACAGGTCTTCTTGTCATATATCGTCACCCTGGACAGGTCTCCCTGTCATATATCGCCTCCCTGGACGGTTTTTCATATCATATTTCTTCGCCAAAGTCGGGTTTCTTTGTCATATTTAAGTAATAATTTTTGAAAAAAATAGGTGATGATTTGTGCCATTTAAAAAGGTGAAGAAAAGACTTTTTTACCGGACAGTCTTTTCCTGGAACAACGTCTCTATCTATGTTGATCTTTGTCCAGTGACTTATCAATCTCTGCACTCTGTGACAAAATCTACTAATGTACTCTGCACTCCCACACCCACTCAGTATTCTTAAACAATGTGGAATAATGTACTTTGCACTCTCAAACACACTCACTCACTCACATTCTTTAACGATATGTAATAATGTGCTCAATACTCCCACACTCACTAAACACTTTTTAACAATGCGCAATAATATGTTGTACACTCACTCACTCACTCACTCGGCAACAAAACAGCTTCGTATAGGAAGAAAAACGGAACTGTTACAGTACATTTGAGGGGGACGTTGAGAGCTGTGAACCCCAAACACAGCATTTCCTCAAAGAGGAACTTAACTCTTCAAATGTAGCCTCACCATGGAGCATTACCCATATATGATATTAGAACAAATGTTTTAATATCATTATATACAGACAGATGTAATTACAGAGAGGGACACACAGAAATCTGTGCTGAGTAAATACATCCACCCGGGTAGACTCGTACCGTAGTCCAGCCAGAAGAGAAGAACTTCTCGTCCGGTTACACCACCATGGTGAGGCCAATTATTTTAAATTTTATTCTTCTATTTATATGTCATAGTATGTAATTTGTTAAAATCAATTTTATGCATGTTTCTGTATATAATATCATCGTCTTTGTATCTTCTGTGTTAACATGTATAACAGTTTGGTGTATGTACTTATGGTGTTACTATGTATATCTGTATCTCTAGTGTTATTATGCATAACTTTATTATAGAGGCGAAATGTTCTTCTAATAGAGTTACTTCACGATGTATAAGAATCTCAGTGATACAAATAATGTATATTTGTACCTTATTTATTTTGTTAAGAGATAAGTAAATAATGAATCTGAATGTCACAGGAAGTCAGTAAGAAACAACAATTACATGATGTGAATAGTGGTACTGAGTGTATATGTGAGTAACGAACATTATAACAGTGATAATGAGTGCTGAGTGTGTATGTGAGTGAAGAACATATTTAACAGTGATAATGAGTGCTGAGTGTGTGTTGTGAGGGCAACTGCATGGAGCACTGCCCATATATATTACAACACAGGTGTTATAATATCAATATATACAGGTAGATATAATAACAGGAAAGGTCACAAATAAATCTGTGTGTCCTCCTGTGTTATTACATGTGATCATTGTATCCCTGTAAACGTGATCATTGTATCTCTGGTGTTACTATGTGTAACAGCTTGATTACTGTATCACTGGTGTTACTATGTATAATAATGTGATGATTGTATCTGGTGTTACAATATACAACAATGTGATCACTGTATCTCTGGTATTACTATGTATAACATCGTAATCTTAGTATCTCTGCGTTACTATGAATAACAGTGTGATCCTCTTAATTCTGCTGTTACTATGTATAACAGTGTGATATTTGTATCTTTGGTGTTACTATATATAAGAATGTGATCTTCATGTATCTTTTGTTACTAAGTATAACAGAGAGATCACTACATCTCTGCGTGGTCATTGCATCTCCGGCTCTTGTGTTAAGGTCACATGTGTGTTTGTGTGTGAGCTCCAAACAATTAGTGATTTTCTGTCTAGCCTTCGAGGGAAAAAATGCTGAAAAAATGCGTGTGAGCCCGTAAAGTGCATTTACAAATTCCTTAAAATACTTCAAGAAAATATCAGTGCGCTTTGAGAAGAAAAGAACATAACGTTTAGTGTAATACAGTTCCAAGTTAAAGCAGTAATTGTACAGCCGGTAGTGGGGAACCTTCCCATGTCACCGTAGAAAAAGGATTGTTGGTGATGAAAGATTGAATGTAAAACAAAGGGAGAGCACACACACACACACACACACACACACACACACACACACACACCACACATGTGAAGCAGTATCGTTAATTAAATAGTGCTCCCAGGATTAGCGCTCTAGTGGCTGTCCTAAGATATTTTTAGCGGTCATCGTACGTGAATGAATCAGTAAACATACCTAGTAGAGTGTAACAGCTTTCAAGAGTGTGAATAATGTGATAAGATCAAGAATTTTACAATTTCAATTTGAATACGGGTGTTACTGGAAGTTGTGAGAGGGAGGGTAGCAAGTAGCTGGTCAGGCTGCTGGCTCCAGTGCTGACACAAATAATCAAAACAAACATATTTAATGGGTCAAGGTTGTGACCTTAAATAAAAATAAATGCAAATATCTGGTCGGTTATGATAGCAGTTCAGTGATAAAGTCATAAATGAGTGATACAGTAAATAATGAGAGAAAACAATTTAGTCAATATCCTTTAAATGGTGTTGTGACTACAGTTAATATCATCAGGTAATGATTATGGCCATAACACTAAAGAAAAAAGAGTGAATACCAATTTATTAAAAAAAAAAAAAATTAAATGTATGAAAAAGCTACGGAGGAAGTTACAAACTAAGAGAGTTTATAGAAGACACCATCAGAAGGAACCTCTACTGCTGTGCAGACGACGTCACTTGCCTATATGTGGCAGGAATTTTGGTTGGTGTCTAAAGTCTCAGTGTCTCGCCCTGCTGGTTGTATGTTATACCATCACTCTCTCTCTAACTTGGAGTCCCAGGAGATAGATAGGGGAAGCCCTCACAATATTTAGAAAGTTATATAAAAATCTTCAGAAGAGTTGTGTAGCCTAGTGACCCCCCCTTCTCAAAGAATGACAAGCTTGCAAACGCGCACGCACGCACGCACCCACGCACACAAACACAAACACACGTGTATACCAGTAAATAATTATTATAGTAAATATTATTATATATTAATAAGAAATAGATTGAGAAATAATTCTATAATCTTCAAAAGAGTAGCGTAGCCTAGTGTGACACAGTGACTCTCCCTTTATTCTCATAGACAAGAGACAAGTACATAAACGATCACACACACACACACACATACGTAGTAAAGTGAGCCCTGTAATACAGTGACCCTCCTCTATCTCAAAGTCTAAGAGAAAAGTGCGTAAAGGCGCGCGCGTGAGCGCTCACACACACACACACACACACACACACACATACACACATATCATTGCAAGAGGGACATATCTCAAATAGAAAATTTTCACAGACATGGAGGGATGGGGGGTTATTCGAGGGAAAGAAATCGACCAATCAAATTGACAGAAGTGGTATGGAACAGGATACTACAACAGAAGCCGCTGTTAAAAGACTCTCAAGAATATAAATAAGTGTACCTCAATCGAGACAGAACATGAAAAGAAAGGGAACAACTGAGAGTGGGAGTAAGACAACACCAGTGGAAGGAAAGAGAAACAGGACAGTCAACAACAGACAGGAAAGTTCAGCGTCCGGGGGAACATGAAACACAAATGATAACAGAAACGTCTCAACTCCTGTCACCCAATATCAACCAAACACAAAAACCAGAAACAAACCACACTTCACAGCCCCCCCCCCAGCACTAATTTCACAATCACAACAGCCTCCCATAATATTCCACCCTGAAAGAAGGGTGGGTAATATGAAAGAAGGGGTAATATAAAAGAAGAGAGAGTAGTATTAAAGAAGAGGGGTACTATGAAAGAAGAGGGGTAATAAGAAAGAAGATGAGGTAGTTTGAAAAAAGACGGAGTAGAATGAAAGAAGAGTAGATTGTATGAAAGAAGAATGGGTAGTATGAAAGATGAATGTTATAATAAAAGAAGGAATGATATGAAAGAAGAATAAGTGTATAATGAAAGAAGATATACAAATAAAGAAGTAATGTGAAAGAGAATGAACTTCTTTCTCATAAGATGAATACTGTGAAAGAAGTGAAAATTAGGAATTAAGGAAAAGTAGCATAAAGAAAGAAAGAAGTGTTAAAGAAGAAAGATAATAAATTTTGAATAAGAAGATACCATGAAATATGGAAAGTAAGAAAGAAGAAGGCAGGAAGAAGAAAGACTGGAAGGAGGAATGATAGAAGAAAGGTAATCAATGAATGAACTGTGAAGGAAGAAAAGAAGTATGAAAAGAAAGAAGGTTTGAAAAAAATGAAAGTTTGAAGGAAAGTAGATGTTGGGAAAGAGAAAAAAAATCCAAAATGAAAGAAGGGATATCATGATGAAAGAAACGTAATATGAAAGAAAACAGAAGGCAGGATAAAAGAAGTAAGTTAGTATGAAGTAACAACTAATTCTTTCTATGAATGAAGAATGAATAGAAGTGTGAAAGAAATTTGAATGAAGTAAAATGAAAGAAGAAAGAGTAGTGTGGAATAAGAAAGAAGGTTGAATAAAAGAAAATAATAGTTGTAATATAGAAGTTGGTTGTGTGAAAGAAGGAAGAAATGAGAATTAAGAAAGCAACAAGAAAGAAGAGAGAAAAGTAGGATGAAAGAAGACAAAAAAGTGATGTAGAAGGTAGAATGAAAGAAGAAAGGCTAATAGTATGAGAAAAGAAAGCAGAAAATTTGAAAGAAAAGAAGTACGACAAAAGAATAAAATATCGATTATAATATGAATGAAGAAAAAAAAGAACAAGAAAGAAAAAGAAAGAAGTGTGAAAGCAGAAAGTTGGAAGTTAAAGGGAACAACGTACAGAACGAAAGTAGATGGAAGGGATTTACGAAATAAGGAAAAAATGGAAGTATGAAAGAAAAGAAAGAAGAATTTCGTGAAAAAAGGAAACGTGAAAGAAGAAAAGAAAAAAAAACAGTCGTTTATTCCCTTCACATCAAAGATCAAAAAATTTCTTCGCCACATCAGCTGTTTCCCCTCAGGGAAAGATTACGCAAGAAAAGAGGAATGATTCACCATCACTTAGTCAATAACTCTC
>NC_069403.1:107322198-107412723 GCF_026875155.1 Cherax quadricarinatus | reverse complement strand
ACAAAAGTAAGACACGGAGGGGTGGTAGATTGCGTTTCCTAATGCAGGGGCCTTTGGCACAGTTCCCCACAGAGATTAGTGCAGAAGCTGAGGATCAGCGCATTAACGGAAGGCACTGCAATGGATCAGGAATATCTGACAGGGAGGCAGCAACGAGTCATGGCACGTGAAGAGTATCACAGTGGGCGCCTGTGACGAGCGGGGTCCCACAGGATCAGTTCTAGGACCCAGTGCTATTTTTGATATATGTGAACGACATGATGAAGGAATAGACTCTGAAGTGTCCCTATTCGCAGATGATGTGAAGTTGATGAGAGAATTAAATCGGATGAGGATGAGGCAGGCTGCAAAGAGACCTGGACAGCTGAGACATGTAGTCAGTAACTGGATTCCGCAATTACAGGACTGCATGCAAATGCATCGGGAAGATTGCGGGAGGGCAAGCAAGAGCAGCAGTGACAGAGTATAGTGCTGTGAGAGGGGATCCAACAGGATCTTCTAGGACCTGCATTTGGGATATAAGTGACGCATGAGGAAGTGAATAAACACTGAAGTCCTATTCGCGATGGCACATTCATAACAAATTAAATCGCTGCAGCATAGGGCAGACTGCAAACTGAGAACTAGGCTGATTCGTCCTATAACTGGCTTCGAATCTCTCCAAATGACACTGAAGATCTGGATGTTAGGGCCCAGTACTGGAGTATTGCTAGGGGACAACTCAGACTCATGGAGACCACGACCTGGGTCCTAAGCACGTAGCAGAATCGGAGCACACATCACCAAAGTATTGCACAGCTACCCAGCGCTCACGGGGAATGTCGTTCGAGACCAATTGAGGGAAATCGTCATGCACGACACTGTGAGTTGCCCATAGGGTATGCGCAGCATGATAACCAACATATCAAGCACTGCGAGTAGGAATAGACAAGGTTGAACAGTGTGTTATTCCCACTCACAATTCTGACGTAGGCACAGGTTGGGGTTATTCGGCCACTCGACACACTGGACTGGACAGTAGCAGGTGAGTGATTAATTCTCAAGACCGGGTATAGACAGGTGACCGTGGTGTTATTCCCACTCCATCTTCCTGACAGTAGCCACGGTGGTGTTATTCCATTCCACCTTCCTGACAGTAGCCACGGTGGTGTTACTATTCCCTTCTTCATGTCTTTTACCTGACTATTGTCACTCTTCTGGTGTTATTCTACTCAGTTCTGTTCTTACGTACACGGTGTGTGTTATTACATTCCTGTTCTGACAGTTGGTGTTACTGACATGTCTGTCTTCTGTGTTACTTACTGATACTACTTCTGTTTTTTGTACTTACATTCTGTGTTACTGTGCTGTACTGATCTGTTGTGTTACTGTACTGTACTGATCTTCTGTGTTACTGTACTGTACTGATCTGTTGTGTTACTGTACTGTACTGATCTGTTGTGTTACTGTACTGTACTGATCTTTTGTGTTACTGTACTGTACTGATCTGTAGTCTTACTGTTTGTACTGTACTGTACTTCTGTGTTACTGTACTGTACTGATCTTTGTGTTACTGTACTGTACTGATCTGTTGTGTTACTGTACTGTACTGATCTTCTGTGTTACTGTACTGTACTGATCTGTTGTGTTACTGTACTGTACTGATCTTTTGTGTTACTGTACTGATCTTCTGTGTTACTGTACTGTACTGATCTTTTGTTACTGTACTGTACTGATCTTTGTGTTCTGTACTTACTGTCTTTTGTGTTACTGTACTGATCTTCTGTGTTACTGTACTGTACTGATCTTTTGTGTTACTGTACTGTACTGATCTTCTGTGTTACTGTACTGTACTGATCTTTTGTGTTACTGTACTGATCTTCTGTGTTACTGTACTGTACTGATCTTTTGTGTTACTGTACTGTACTGATCTTTTGTGTTACGGTACTGATCTTCTGTGTTAATGTACTGTACTGATCTTCTATGTTATTGTACTGATCTTCCGTGTTATTGTACTGTACTGTACTGATCTTCTGTGTTACTGTAATGTACTGTACTGATCTTCTGTGTTACTGTAATGTATTGTACTCATCTTCTGTGCTACTTTACTGTGATAAGCGTTGAAGATTGAGCACATCTGTTTCTAACTCTCAGTCAGTTAGTATATATTTTAGTAGAATTACCGACAATATGTAAAGTAAAAGGACACAAGTGCAACTAATGTGTCATTTTATTGTGGCAACGTTTCGCTCTCCAGGAGCTTTATCAAGCCATTACAAACAGTACTTGGACATAGAGGGTATATATAGGCTCAGAGTGAGGTACAATACTAGTGGTAGAACAATTAACTGTCACATGAGTAAAATGATATAAAAGCTAGTTAATTGTTCTACCAAATTGTATTATTACTACTACTACAACTTATATCACTACTAACACTAGTATTGCACCTCACTCTGAGCCTATATATACCCTCTGTGTCCATGTACTGTTTGTAACGGCTTGACAAAGCTCCAGGAGAGCGAAACGTTGCCACAATAAAATGTCACATTAGTTGCACTTGTGTCCTTGATGGATCTAAGACGGAGGGCTCAATGTGTCTTTCTTAAATGAGAGGTATTGCGTGTGGGCGTGATGGCGGGAAATATAGAACAGGTATATATGAGGTTAAAGAAGTGGTATGGAGGCGTTGAATTGAAGGAATGTGAAATTGTTCTACGGGCCTTGTTGTTGGTTAGGGAACGGAGAAATATTCGAATACGGGTTTTGTGTAGGTTACTGGTGGGTAAGTGTGTTGACCCTGTTGAGGGTTTGTTCCCCATGTACTCGTGGAGAAACATTTGGTATAGATTTAGCAAATTGAAATTATTGCCTAGGGTGCGTGACGTTATGTTTCATTTTTTGCACGCTATCTTGCCGTCAGGGGCCATAATAAGAACCAGGAGGGTAGTAGAGGGAGGGGGGGGGGTTTGTGGAGGGGACGACACGGCGTTCCATGTAGTTTATTTTTGTGAAGGGTTAGAAGACGTCAGGGGTTGGTTAGGTAGGTTGGTACTGAGTGTGGGAGGGACTGGGGGTGGCGGTTCTGAGTGCTTTAAGTCTTGACATGAGTGGTTTAGAAGAGGAAGTCATAAGAGCTTTAGATTACATCATGGTGGATTATATCTACATATCGTGGGTGATGAGGGGGAAAGGGGTTAGTGAGGTGCGAAGGCGCGTTCTTGCGATAACGTTTTATCGTACGATGTGTCGTAACCGGGAGTTGTACGTGAAGAGGTGAGATCAGGTATTTTCGGAAGGATATAGGAGGCTAACGTTAGAAATCCTCGTGAATCTGTGAATGAATATGAATGTACGATAGGTAAGGTTCTTTTTCTTTATGGGATTTAAATTGGCTGAGTGTAAGTCAGTGGGCAATAGCAGGTTCGTCTCCTGGGATGGGTGGGGCATGAGAGTGTGGTGAATGTTGGTATGCATTGTGTTTCCTGGTTGTAATGGATGTGTGGTTGTGGAGCTTTGAGAGCTCGTTGATACTTATTGTTACTTTTGTGTAATGAATGAAAGTGTAACCCCGAAGGTTTTGTCATGTATTTGGAGGTGTTCCTGTCTTGTAATGACCCGATTCTTGAGTCATATGTTTTTCATGGTATATGTAATTTGTTATGTTTATTATAGGTTATGAGGTCATAATATGTGTTTGATTTTTGTAGATTAAAATATTTTTATATACTGTTTTGTTTGTGTACATTTATACATATGCATGGGTTTTCTTTTTTTTTTTGTGAAATCAGGTTTTTCTTTTGTGTTACTCTTTAAATATCGTTTTGAGACTTTGTTAAATGTTAGGCTCTAGTACATTCCTAATATGGGTATGTTAATGTTGTTTTAAAGTTATATATGATAGGTTAGTACTCTGTTACTGGTAGTTGTTTTGAGATGTTTTGTTGTAAGTTTTTGCTTTATGTATTGACATTTTCTGAGAGAGGTTATAGAGCCGTTGGTTCTGAGAATTTTATGTTATATTTTTATGTCTATTTATATTCTGGAATTATGTACTGATGTGCTGTTTTTTAAATAAAATATAAAAAAAAACAATATAAGGGCAGGTAATACTATAGAGCACCATAACATTATTTTAGCTATTAAAAATGCCATCGGTAATATAGTATTAAGTGAATAGGAAAGTATATGCATACAATATTAATTATTATTAATTATTAACACTGGGTCCAAGCAGAGGACACAACAAAGGACATAAAAACTCACCTATATAAAAATATGTCTATTATAATAATAAGTAACTTATATACAACTTACAATCTACTACAAAAAACCACCACACTCCAGTTCACATTAGCTCACTAACACACTGCTACTAATGAGTTAAACAACACATATAAACAGGGAGGTTTAAAGACCTTCCTCCCTTCCTGCCGGCTACTTAACCTACAATTAAAATATTAAATACTCTCCAAAACACAAGCTCTTGCACATACTAGGACTTTACAAATAAATGAGAGCACCAAAACAAACAAAACAGTAACACTAAAAAAAACCTAACCAATACCACATACTCAAATAAATAACAAAAAAGGCACAATACCGTGACTGGAACGATACACACTCAAACCACTACATGTTGCTTCCTGTGTTGTGAGTAACCTACTCCTACACACCACATCTGCTCCTGTTGTGAGTAACCTACTCCTACACACCACATCTGCTCCTGTTGTGAGTAACCTACTCCTACACACCACATCTGCTCCTGTCCTGGTCACTGCCTGACTGACAGGAATAAAACGCATTCGCTTTCAGGGAATATACACGTCCGCTTTCAGTACACTACACGGAAAATGACATTGTATATGAAGCGTTATTTTATATAAATATTTTTCTGTAGCACACTGCGTAACACCATCCAAGATACCAGGAACTCAGTGTAGTACCACGGAACACACATCGATGTTACCTAGGAAGTACTTTACCTGACAAGTCTACCCGGTAACTACCATCAAGTACCAGGGAACTACACCATCCAGTAGATACCAGGAACTACAGTGAGTCGTCACCCTAAAAGATAGCTTTTGTGAAGGTATCTACCATCAAGATCGGGGGTTCTACCCCCGCCCGTCTAGTGTCCAGGGTATGGTACAAGCAAAACTACCACATCGCAAACTACATGTAGGTTTAAGTGACGTTGTGTGACCAAAGTGAGGTCGTCCCCCTCAAACACACTGTTGTGCCAAAGACTAGTCCGGCATTTGATCGCGGGTTCTTACCCCCGTGAGTATGTTGTTTCAGGCTAAATGAAAGAAAAAAAACAGTTACCCATCCACTCGACAATCACTCACTGGTGGATAGGACTTTAACAAGGAATAATGAGGACGTTGTAAAAAATGAGTCTACTTGAAAATTCAAGTCATGGCATGAATAACCGAGTCTCAAAATTAAACATGAGAGTGAATCTCTTAGAGAAAACAATTCAAATTAAGACAATAACAGAGGAAAATACTTACAGATGTGTTGGGAGCTGCTAGTCAAGTGAGTATGCGCAGGTCGGAGCCCCGCACGTCACCTCACCATGTATGGAGAAAAGAGGGGGGGGGGGTAGAGGGAGCTAGACACTCACCCTACCTTAACAAGCACACTGTCAAATAAACTACCATCACCATACATTCACACTGCTAAACAAACTACCATCACCATACATTCACTACTCCTATCTATTAAACTTTTCCCTTACATTGCAATAGAAAATTTTAAACCACGTGAGTGGCCCAGTTGGCTGCACCATAAGATAAGATAAGATTTCGTACGGATTTCTAACCCCGGAGGGTTAGCCACCCTGCATAACCCAAGAAAGTCAGTGCGTCATCGAGGACTGTCTGTCTTATTTCCATTGTGGTCCTCGTTCTTGTCCCCAGGATGCGACCCACACCAGTCGACTAACACCCAGGTACCTATTTGCTACTAGATGAACAGAACAACAGGTGTAAGGAAACGCGTCGAAATGTTTCTACTACGCGTCGAAATGTTTCTTCAACTTGTACAAAATCAGGGAAAAAGGTTGTTATTGACTTAAATGCCAAAATGTCTTCTTAAGAGACCATTTTTAAGGAAAAATGGTACTGTGACTTGGAGTCCTAAGAAATGGTCTTAGAGCCAATGTTGAAACGCCAGGTAATGTCTTAAAATTTTTGTAGATGGAGAGCGAAGTGCTGCCCAAGTGCTCTGATGACTCTACAGACTCTATTACTCACTAGAGCTCAGTCCGGTATACACTTGCCTCCTACTAGTTCTTTGTCAGACTGTTTTACATAGAGTTCGTCAAGTATAATGTGATGCTTGGTGAACACTGCAAGAAAAGGCTTATGGTACGATTACAACGGAAGGGCCCCCGAGTAGTTCCCTTCAGTGACACTGGATGAGCACGACGGGAACACCACCAGGAAACACATTTCTGAATATATTTACCCGATAACCATGTGATGGCGAGTATATCTGCTGAGAGTTCTGAACTAACATGACGATGTAATTGTTCATCTGTAGAACAATCTGATGGTGGGCGAGGAAAAGAAATTTAGTTTATGTAGAGGGTGAAGTTTGCCTTGTCAGTATAGTATGAATTTCTTACACATTTGGTATAGAATGTTTATCAATTTATCAAGTTTATCCAGTTTATCAATTCCTTGATGGGTTTAAAATTGAGGTGCCAGCGTAGTGTTTTCTTGCGAATTATCACTGCACATACCTCTGACTCTTCGGAAATATTATTGAAAATTATTTTATTACTTTTGTTACTAATGATATGTCGATAACTTACGTCAATTTATCATAAATTTCCAGGTAAACAAGACTGTTGGAATATTGAAGGATATAAGTTGCCTGATCAGAGACAGAGATCTCAAGTTGCAAGTAAGTTGTAGAGTGGTTTATGAAGCTTCATGTAAAATGTACCTAGAACTGTTAGGTTTTAGGTCAGTTGTCTATTAAATTGTTAATCTGAAACTGTTTTGTTCATTGAAGTTTGATGCTGCAAGTAATTTATATTATAGTTTATTCAGTTGCAAATTAGTTTCAGATGGGTGGATTACTTGGTGAAAATTGAATTACCGCTAATTTTGGGGAAAATGTTGTTTTAATGAGACGTAATATACAAGAAAAGCAAATAAATGATGTAGTTGTTTAATACATTCAAGGAAGGGAAGGTGAGTGAAAGTGAGATGAGTGAAGGTGAGGTGAGCGAAGATGAGTGTAAGGTGAGTGAAGGTAAAGTGAGTGTAAGGTGAGTGAAGGTAAAGTGAGTGTAAGGTGAGTGAAGGTGAGGTGAGTGTAAGGAAACCTTCGAATCGAATCGAATCGAGGACGACGAGAGCTGTCGTAAGATGGGAAGGAAGAAGGATAAGGAAGGATGGAAATAACTGGAAAAGGATGGGGAGGAGGGGAAGAGGAGGAATCAAGGCAAGTGGCCCAACCACTTTGGGACTTGTGGTACCGAAGTACTGGAGGCGTAGATGGAGATGTATTTCAGGAATACTGACGAAGACAATGTAGAAGGCAGCAGGAACTCAGCAGGTGCTGGCTGCATCTTGCTGGATGGATGATTATTGCAACTTGAATGATGATAGGCGGCTGCAGGCGACATGGAAGGAGCTCATCGTTGATTGGTCAGTTCATAGAGGTTTGGTGTTTACCTGGAGTCATGGCGTTGTTTTACGATTCAATTCCGTTTTCAAGACGTTTAAAACGTTGTAGAGGGAGTAAATTTATACGTGTCAGCAAGTGTTTTTGGCTGGAATCTTCTAATTGGTCTACAATGGCCTTTAGAATAGTAGAAAGTTCAATTGTACGAAGAGTTCCAGCTGAGCAGGAAGAATCGATGGTAAACTTGACTTTCTTTTCGATGAGGTGAGAATAAAGTTCATGAAGCAGCATGTCTTGATGATATTTTTCTGTAGTGTAGAAGTTGATTCCAGTCCATGAAGTATATTTTTTAGTATCTTCATCTTTATCATGTCGAGAGTTGTGAGATGATGATTTTTTTGTGTTTTTTCTTTCTTGTTAGGTATTGTTGAAGGAGGAAGTGAATATTAGTTGTCATCTTCAGTAGACGAATAGGAAGATGTTTCTGGTGACAATACTTCTGATTGGTCGGTTTCAATGAGGAGTGGTGGCGGTGAAGGCTTCTCATTGGACGTTGTTGGAGTGACGTCACTAGTTGATGGTGGTGTTGGATCTGCTACATCCGAGGTTGTGACTAAGTATTTGGTGAATTTGAGAATTTCTTCAGAAGGTGGCGATACTGGAAATGTGAATGATGGCATGTTATTTAATGCAAATAATTCGTTGATGGTAGAGTTAAAAGATCCAGGTACAGCCATGTTCTGCATGTGAGCGTATAGTAGACAATAGTGGATCTTCGTTACGTCACATGTTGGAGGAGAGATGGTGGTGGAGGCGGGTTGAGATGCTTGAAGTAATTTCGTAGTGTCTGCTTGCAACTTTGCAATTGCGGCATACGTTGGTGTGTTGTTGGTAGATTTTTTCTTTGTTGCATCTTGTTGTTTCTTCATAATATCCTTTCTTGTAGGACATTTTGCTGCCAGTGTATGATGATCATTACTTTTGCAGTTTAAACACACTGGTTGTGTTGGAGCAGCAGCGGTACAGGAACTGAAGGTGTGTCCCTCACTACCACATGTAGTGCAGAACTTCTTGTCTTTTACTGGACATGCTTTGGTGGTGTGAAGATAAGAATAGCAGTTCCAGCAATGTTGGATGTAGTGGTATCTTTCTGCTTCTATGTAGGTGGGACTGATGTAGTAGTAGTAGACAGCAAGACCTTCGTTCAGAGCAGTGGCAGCCATGTTCACGTCGGTGAAGGTGACCTTGAGCATAGACGATGCATTCGGGATTTTGGTAATGTTGTCAACAGTAGCCCAAGTATTTTGCGTTTCAATGGATGACTTGAGTTCAGTAATTGATTAAGAAGTCAGAATCTTGTCCAGTTTTTTTTAGGAATACTGATTTTCTTGCCCTGAGGGCAGGAGAGGATGTAACAGTAAATCCTTGAGCAGTAAGAGTAGTGGTGGCTTCTGTAGTAAGTAACTTCTCTGCTTCAGCATCATCGTGACATACAACAATGAATGCATCTTTCAGTGACAAAATAGCATTGAATTTCACTTGCAATGCTTTCTGCACAACAGTGGCAAGAGCAAGCTTCGTTGAATCATCAACGGTACCACTTTTTGGCTTGATCTTTACTCGATTTGCATAGCTCATCGTGCAAGTCAAGGCGAAGACGACGCTGGTAAAGGTTTCCCTCTCCAACGGGGATCGTAGGGAGACAGAGTAAGTAAGGAGAGCTGCTATGACCTGCCAGGGCGAGAGTCAAAAGCAGAATCTGTGTCGAATTTGTCTGTCTATGTCTGTGTCTGTGTCATATCACTACACTGTGTACATAACTGCACTACATACATCACTACACAACACACATCACTACAGTACACAGGTCACTACACTGCACACGTCACTACACTATATACATAACTACACTACATAACTACCCAACACACGTCACTACAGTACACAAGTCTCTACGATACACATCACTACATTATATATATAACTACACTACATATATCACTACAATGCATACGTCACTACAAAACACACATCACTACACTACACACATCATTACACTAGACATGACAATACACTACACACTACGCACCTCACATTACAAATGACACTGCAATATTCATGTCACTACACTATGCACACCACACTACACTATGCACATCACACTTCACACATTATACTATACTACACTACACACATCACACTATACTACACTTCACACATCACACTATATTACACTACACACGTTACATTATTCTACACTATATATCAATCTGCTACACTACACGTCACATTGCACTGCACTATATGTCACTCTGTACTACACTACATGTCACACTGCACTACATTAAACGTCACTCTGTACTACACTACACACGTCACTCTGTACTACACTACAACGTCCACTGTATACACTATACTATAACGTATACTTGATACACACCATCAATTATATACACACAGCACCACTATTCATACATACATCATCCTATCATGCACTCAGCAAACACTATAATACTCACCCGCACCACATAAAACATTCAGCATAACTCTAATGCATACACCACAATAGTATACATAGCACAAATGTAATACATACATCACTATGATATACACAACATCACTATCATACCTACAGCTCCTTTTTCAAACATCCACCACCTCTGTAATATATACAGCACCTTTATAATTCACACTGCATCAGTATCATACACATAACACCCCTATCATACACGCAAGATGACTCATACACAGCATCACTATCATACACATCATCACGATCATATACACAGCACCACTATGATACACAACACATCACTATCATACTCACGTCATCACTATTACACACTTATATCAATATGATATTCACATCACTATGATACTAAGAGCATCACTATTATACACTCAACTTCACTACAATATTCACATCACTTTAATCCTTACATCATCACTTTAATTCGAACTTAACTATAATACTCACTATATAACTATAATACTCACATTAGCACTGTAATTCTAGCCTAACTATAATACACACAGTATAACTATAATACAAATATTACCACTGTAATAAACTCAGTATCAATATATTGGATTTGTGTTGCAAGACTTCGATCAGTTCTTCTGATCTTACAATACAATGGCAAAACATACCGAGCGCTGTGTGGAGGAGGTTATTCAGCAAATTACAGAGTTTTGCCGAGAGAGTGGGACGGATATCCTGACTGTAGATGAAGTAAAGGCATTTCAGAACGAAGGTAAAACCACACTCCTTGGAGAAGTGCTGCTGGCGGTGCTGGCGAGTTCGGAGCCCCAGTCATGATTTTGTCATCAAAAAGTTCATAGGTAGAGAGCCCATATGACGCCCTTTTGAAGGAACTGAAAAGTCTAGGTACGAGGAACGCACTTAGGATGTTAAATCGCTGAATCGAACAAAAGTCTCCTTGTAGGAGTGCAAACGAAAATTCACTGTTAGAGTGGCGAGTGGTCACCTTACAAAGTACGAGATGTTGATTATCCAAAACGATAATATCTGATAAGGGAACCGAACAACTGACTTCACAAGAAACATACTGACATTTGGAAATCTTTAACATGAGAACTGGCTCTATATGTCCACAATAATAAAAAAATATACTGATTAAAGGATACCGAGACAGCCAGCCTTCCAACATCTGATGTTAATGATTTGAAACTTTCAAGAACAACTGGAGTTCTCCAGTAATACCTCTCCTAAAATATAAAAATATATATTGACTGTTTAGGTGAGCCAGAGGTACGATCAGTACAAGCTGAAACCTCTGATCTTGATTAGAGCCAACTACAATCCAGGAACAAAGGAGTACTGAGAATGACCCCAACCTAACCCAACAAAAATGTGTATTGGTAAAAACTGACAGTTTCGGGAGAGCTCTAGAGGACGTCCTGGTAATGTACAGTACTATATATATATATAAAAAAAAAAAACAGCAGAGGATAACGTGAGTGATTCTGAGATATATACCACTAGTGTTAAAAAATCTGTCACGGTATGTAAAACTGACAGTTTGGGAGAATCTAAAATTAATGTAATTTCGTGGCTGTAATTTACTATTAAGATAATATATATATAAAAAATATAATAAAAAATTAAAATATAAAATTAAATAAAAAAATATAAAAAAAATTAGGTAAAATTCGTCAGAAAACAGCACACAATCTCGACGGTGGTGATTTGCGATGTATATACCACTGTCCTTTGGCAAGAACGTTGTTATCTACAGGCTTGTCACAGCTGGGCTCGCCCACATATTATAATTATTGTATTTAATAATATATATATATATATATATATATATATAATATACACACACAAACACTGATCTCTCGCTGAAGGAGACTCGAACCTACGAACCTTGGAACAAGGTACGCAGTGCTCTACCAATCTACCCACACTGGACCAAATGTGGGTAGATTGGTAAAGCACTGCATACCTTGTTCCAAGGTTCGTAGGTTCGAGTCTCCTTCAGCCAGAGATCAGTGTTTGTGTATATTTCGCCTGCTCTTGCGAATTCCTTGCATACATACATATATATATATATATATATATATATATATATATATATATATATATATATATATATATATATATATAAATATTATACTCGAATATGTAAAACTGGTCAATTAGCAAGAACTCATTTAAAATTAAGTCCTTTCTATAATTTTCTCTTATACGTTTAAAGATACATTTTTTTCATTACTGTTGATGTAAAAATTATAATTTTGCACCAAAAGAATCTTAGAAAACTTACCTAACTTTATTATAACAAGAACAATTTATTTTAGCCTAACCCAACTAAATATATTTTAGATTTGTTTACAATAATTTAATACTAAACAAACACGGTGAAATATATTTTTTTCGTTAGGTTCAGAATGATTTTGGCGAAATTATTGCATACACAAATTTTCACTTGTCCTATATGGCAAGATGAACGTTGTTATTTAAGCCAAGATCGCAAGTTCTGCCTATTCGGCACGATATATATATATATATATATATATATATATATATATATATATATATATATATATATATATATATATATATATATATATTATATATATATATATATATATGTATATAACACTTCAATGTGTTTCCCTGTCATATTTCATCGCCCTGGGCGGGTTTCGTCGCCCTCTTCCGGTTTTCTTTTCATATTTTTTTCACTTTCGACGGGTTTCCCTGTTGTATTTTGTCGTTCTTGACGGGTTTCCTTATCTTATTTCGTCGCCCTCGAATGAATTCCGTGTCATATTCTGTCTCCCTGGATATATTTCATCTCCCTGGACGGGTTTTCATTTAATATTTCGTCGCCCTTGATCGAGCTTCCCTGTCATATTCCGTCATCCTGGACGGATTTCCCTCTCATATTTCGTCTCCTTCGACGAGTTTCCCTGTCAAATTACGTCGCCCTGGACGTGTTTCCTTTTCAAAATCACTCTCCCTGGACCGGTTTCTCTGTCATACTCCGTCGCCCTGGACCGGTTTCCCAGTCATTTTCCATCGCCCCTAACCGGTTTCTCTATCATGTTCCATCGCCCTGGACCGGTATCTGTTATGTTACGGCGCCCTGGACATGTTCTCTCTGATATTCTGTCGCCCTGGAAAGGTTTCCTTGTTATATTTCCTCGCCCTGGATGGGTTTCCCTGTCATATTTTGAGACCCTGTACGTGTTTCCCTGTCATATTTCGTGCCCCTGGATGCGTTTTCTTCTCATATTTCTTGGCTGGGGAGGGATTTCAGCGTCACAGAACATCGTCCTGGATGGGTATCCTGGACGGGTTTCCCCGTGATATTTCATCTCTCTAGACGTGTTTCTGTCATATTTCTTCGCCTTGGACGGGTTTCCCTGTCATTTTTCATCGCCATGGGCAGGTTTCTCTGTCCTATTACGTCTCCCTGGACGGGTTTCTCTCTCATATTCTTTCGCCGTGAACGCGTCTCCTTTCATATTCTGTCGCCCTGGAAGGGTTTCCCTGTCATATTTCATCGCCTTCTTCGGGTTTCCCTCTGATAATTCGTCGCTCTGGACGTTTTCCCCGTCATATTTCCCTGTCACATTAGTTTCCCTGTCATATTCTGTCTACCTGGACAGGATTCCCTGTTATATTCCATCGCCCTGGTAGGGCTCCCTTTCATATTTCATCTCTCTGGAAGGTTTCACCGTTATATTTTATCGCATTGGACGGGTTTTATTGTCATAGTTTTTCGCAATGGACGGGTTTCCTTGTTATATTGTCTTCCTTAATGTTTTTCCCTCTCATATGTCGTCACCCTGAATGGATTTCCCTGTCATATTTCGTTTCCAAATTCGGGTTTCTTTGTCATTTTTCGTCGCCCTGAACAGGTTTTCTTGATATATTTCATAGCCAACGACGGGTGTCATTGTCAAATTTCGCCGCCCTGTACGGGTTCCCCTGTCATATATCGTCGCCTTAGTCGGGTTTTCCTGTCATATTCCTTCGCCCTAGACAGTTCTTCCTGTCACATGTCGTGGCTCTGGATGGGTTTCCCAGTTATATTTTATGGGCCAGAACGGGTTTTCAATTCAGATTCCTTTGCCTTAGACAGGTTTGCTTGCCTGATTCGATCGCCATTGACGGGTTTCCCTGCCGTATTTTGTCGCCACTGACGGGTTTCCCTGCCGTATTTTGTCGCCATTGACGGGTTTCCTTCTCATATTTCGTCGCCCTGGACAGGTTTCCGTCTCATATTTTGTGACCCTGTACGAGTTTCCCTGTCATATTTCATCCCCCTGGACGGGTTTCCGTGTCATATTTCGTTGCGCTGGACGGGCTTACCTGCCATATATCGTAGCCCAAGTCGGGTTTCCCTTATATATTTCGTCGCCCTAGACAGGTTTCGCTGTCATAATTCGTCGCCCCAGATGAGTTTTGCTCTCATATTTAGTTGCCCAGAACGGGTTTCCTTGTGATATTTCGTCGCTCTGTACGGGAATCTCTGATATATTTCGTCGCCCAAGACGGTTTTTACTGTTATATTTTGTCGTAGTTGACAGGTTTCGTTGTTATATTTCGTCGACCTGAACGAGTTTCCCTGTCACATATCGTCGCCCAGGAAAGGTTTCTCTGTCTTATTTCGTCGTCCTCTACGGATTTCTCTGGTATAATTCGTCGCCCTGGAGGGTTTCCCTGATATATATCTTCGTTCTAGTCGGGTTTAACTGTCATATTCCGTCGCCCTGGACGAGTTTTACTGTTATTTTTCATCGCTCTGTACTGTATAATTTGATATATTTCTTCGCCCTCGACGGGTTTCCTGTCATATTTCGTCGCCCTCTATGGATTTCCCTGATATATTAAGTCGCCCTAGTCGGGTTAGCTCTCATATTTCGTCGCCCTGGACTAGTTTCCATGCCATATATCGTCTCCCTGGACTGGTTTACCTGTCATATTTTGTCGCCCTGGACTGGTTTCACTGTTATGTTTTATCCCCATGGACAGGTTTCTCTTTCATATTTCATCGCCCTGTATTAGTTTTCCTGTCACATTTCGTCTCCCTGGTCGGTTTTCCCTCTCATATTTCGCCGCTCTGTACGGATTCCTCTGATATATTTCGTCGCTCTAGTAGGATTTTCCTGTCATATTTCTGCGTCCTGGACGGGTTTCCCTGTTATATTTCGTTGCACTAGACGGGTTTCCTTATCACATACTGTCGCCTTTGACGGGTTTCCCTATCATATTTCGTCGCCCTGAGCGGGTTTCACTCTCATACTTCGTCGGCAGAGCCGGGTTTCTCTGTCATATTTCTTCACCCAAGACTGGTTTCCCTGTCATATTTCGTCACCCTGGACGGGTTTCCATTTCATTTTTCGTTACCATGGACAGGTCTCCCTGTCATATATCGTCGCCCTTGACGGTTTTTCATATCATAATTCTTCGCCAAAGTCGGGTTTCTTTGTCATATTTAAGTAATAATTTTTGAAAAAAATAGGCGATGATTTGTGCCATTTAAAAAGGTGAAGAAAAGACATTTTTTTACAGCACAGTCTTTTCATGGAACAACGTCTCTATCTACGTTGATCTTTGTCCAGTGACTTATCAATCTCTGCACTCTGTGACAAAATCTACTAATGTATTCTACACTCCCACACCCACTCAGTATTCTTAAACAATGTGGAATAATGTACTTTGCACTCTCAAACACACTCACTCACTCACATTCTTTAACGATATGTAATAATGTGCTCAACACTCACACACTCACTCAACACTTTTTAACAATGTGCAATAATATGTTGTACACTCACTCACTCACTCGGCTACAAAACAGCTTCGTATAGGAAGAAAAACGGAACTGTTATAGTACATTTGAGGGGGACGTTGAGAGCTGTGAACCCCAAACACAGCATTTCCTCAAAGAGGAACTTAACTCTTCAAATGTAGCCTCACCATGGAGCATTACCCATATATGATATTACAACAAATGTTTTAATATCATTATATACAGACAGATGTAATTACAGAGAGGGACACACAGAATCTGTGCTGAGTAAATACATCCACCCGGGTAGACTCGCACCGTAGTCCAGCCAGAGGAGAAGAACTTCTCGTCCGGTTACACCACCATGGTGAGGCCAATTATTTTCAATTTTATTCTTCTATTTATATGTCATAGTATGTAATTTGTTAAAATCAATTTTATGCATGTTTCTGTATATAATATCATCGTCTTTGTATCTTCTGTGTTAACATGTATAACAGTTTGGTGTATGCACTTATGGTGTTACTATATCTGTATCTCTAGTGTTATTATGCATAACTTTATTATAGAGGCGAAATGTTCTTCTAATAAAGTTACTTCACGATGTATAAGAATCTCAATGATACAAAAAATGTATATTTGTACCTTATTTATTTTGTTAAGAGATAAATAAATAATGAATCTGAATGTCACGGGAAGTCAGTAAGAAACAACAATTACATGTTGTGAATAGTGGTACTGAGTGTATATGTGAGTAATGAACATTATAACCGTGTTAATGAGTGCTGAGTGTGTATGTGTGTGAAGAACATATTATAACAGTGATAATGAGTGCTGAGTGTGTGTTGTGAGGGCAACTCCATGGAGCACTGCCCATATATATTACAACACAGGTGTTATAATATCAATATATACAGGTAGATATAATAACATGAAAGGTCACAAAGAAATCTGTGTGTCCTCCTATGTTATTACATGTGATCATTGTATCCCTGTAAACGTGATCATTGTATCTCTGGTGTTACTATGTGTGACAGCTTGATTACTGTATCACTGGTGTTACTATGTATAATAATGTGATGATTGTATCTGGTGTTACAATATACAACAATGTGATCACTGTATCTCTGGTATTACTATGTATAACAACGCAATCTTAGTATCTCTGCGTTACTATGAATAACAGTGTGATCCTCTTAATTCTGCTGTTACTATGTATAACAGTGTGATATTTGTATCTTTGGTGTTACTATATATAAGAATGTGATCTTCATGTATCTTTTGTTACTAAGTATAACAGAGAGATCACTACATCTCTGCGTGGTCATTGCATCTCCGGCTCTTGTGTTAAGGACACATGTGTGTTTGTGTGTGAGCTCCAAACAATTAGTGATTTTCTGTCTGGCCTTCGAGGGGAAAAATGCTGAAAAAATGCGTGTGAGCCAGTAAAGTGCATTTACAAATTCCTTAAAGTACTTCAAGAAAATATCAGTGCGCTTTGAGAAGAAAAGAAGAACATAACGTTTAGTGTAATGCAGTTCCAAGTTAAAGCAGTAATTGTACAGCCGGTAGTGGGGAACCTTCCCATGTCACCGTAGAAAAAGGATTGTTGGTGATGAAAGATTGAGTGTAAAACAAAGGGAGAGCACACACACACACACACACACACACACACACACACACACACACACACACACACACACACACATGAAGCAGACGTTAATTAAATAGTGCTCCCAGGATTTAGCGCTCTAGTGGCTGTCCTAAAATATTTTTAGCGGTCATCGTACGTGAATGAATCAGTAAACATACCTAGTAGAGTGTAACAGCTTTCTAGAGTGTGAATAATGTGATAAGATCAAGAATTTTACAATTTCAATTTGAAGACGGGTGTTATGAAGTTTGTGAGGGAGGGTAAGTAGCTGGTCGGCTGCTGGCACCAGTGTGACATAAATAATCAAAACAAACATATTTAATGGGTCAAGGTTGTGACCTTAAATAAAAATAAATGCAAATATCTGGTCGGTTATGGCAGCAGTGCAGTGATAAGGTCATAAATGAGTTATACAGTAAATAATGAGAGAAAAAAATTCAGTCAATATCCTTTAAATGGTGTTGTGACTACAGTTAATATCATCAGGTAATGATTATGACCATAACACTAAAGAAAAAAGAGTGAATACCAATTTATTAAAAAAAAAACAAAATTTAAATGCATGAAAAAGCTACGGAGGAAGTTACAAACTGAGAGAGTTTATAGAAGACACCATCATAAGGAACCTCTACTGCTGTGCAGACGACGTCACTTGCCTATGTGTGGCAGGAATTTTGGTTGGTGTCTAAAGTCTCAGTGTCTCGCCCTGCTGGTTGTATGTTATACCATCACTCTCTCTCTAACTTGGAGTCCCAGGAGATAGATAGGGGAAGCCCTCACAATATTTAGAAAGTTATATAAAACTCTTCAGAAGAGTTGTGTAGCCTAGTGACCCCCTCCCCCCTTCTCAAAGAATGACAAGCTTGTAAACGCGCACGCACGCACGCACGCACGCAAACACAAACACAAGACTAGTCCCAGAGCTAAGAGGTATGTCCTACGAGGAGAGGTTAAGGGAAATCAACCTGACGACACTGGAGGACAGGAGAGATAGGGGGGACATGATAACGACTTACAAAATACTGAGAGGAATTGACAAGGTGGACAAAGACAGGATGTTCCAGAGATTGGACACAGTAACAAGGGGACACAGTTGGAAGCTGAAGACACAGATGAATCACAGGGATGTTAGGAAGTATTTCTTCAGCCACAGAGTAGTCAGTAAGTGGAATAGTTTGGGAAGCGATGTAGTGGAGGCAGGATCCATACATAGCTTTAAGCAGAGGTATGATAAAGCTCACGGCTCAGGGAGAGTGACCTAGTAGCGATCAGTGAAGAGGCGGGGCCAGGAGCTCGGACTCGACCCCCGCAACCTCAACTAGGTGAGTACAACTAGGTGAGTACACGTGTATACCAGTAAATAATTATTATAGTAAATATTATTATATATTAATAAGGAATAGATTGAGAAATAATTCTATAATCTTCAAAAGAGTAGCGTAGCCTAGTGTGACACAGTGACTCTCCCTTTATTCTCAAAGACAAGAGACAAGTACATAAACGATCACACACACACATATGTAGTAAAGTGATCCCTGTAATACAGTGACCCTCCTCTAGTGTGTGTGTGTGTGTGTGACTCACCTATTTGTACTCACCTATTTGTGGTTGCAGGGGTCGATTCATAGCTCCTGGCCCCGCCTCTTCACCGGTTGCTACTGGGCCCTCTCTCTCCCCGCTCCATGAGCTTTATCAAACCTCGTCTTAAAACTGTGTATGGTTCCTGCCTCCACTACGTCATTTTCTAGGCTATTCCACTGCCTTACAACTCTATGACTGAAGAAATACTTCCTAATATCTCTCTGACTCATTTGTGTCTTCAACTTCCAATTGTGGCCTCTTGTTTCTGTGTCCCCTCCCTGGAACATCCTGTCTTTGTCCACCTTGTCTATTCCACGCAGTATTTTATATGTCGTTATCATGTCTCCCCTGACCCTCCTGTCCTCCACTGTCGTCAGGCCGATTTCCCTTAATCTTTCTTCATAGGACATCCCCTTAGCTCTGGAACTAACCTTGTGGCAAACCTTTGTACTTTCTCTAGTTCCTTGACGTGCTTTATCAAGTGCGGGTTCCAAACAGGTGCTGCATACTCCAGTATGGGCCTGACATACACGTGTACAGTGTCTTGAACGATTCCTTACTAAGTATCGGAATGCTGTTCTCAGGTTTGCCAGGCGCCCATATGCTGCAGCAGTTATCTGATTGATGTGTGCTTCCGGAGACATGCTCGGTGTTATACTCACCCCAAGATCTTTCTCCTTGAGTGAGGTTTGCAGTCTTTGGCCACCTAGCCTATACTCTGTCTGTGGTCTTCTGTGCCCTTCCCCTATCTTCATGACTTTGCATTTGGCAGGATTAAATTCGAGAAGCCATTTGCTGGACCAGGTGTCCAGTCTGTCCAGGTCTCTTTGAAGTCCTGCCTGGTCCTCATCAGATTTAATTCTCCTCATTAACTTCACATCATCTGCAAACAGGGACACTTCTGAGTCTAACCCTTCCATCATGTCGTTCACATATACCAAAAATAGCACTGGTCCTAGGACCGACCCCTGTGGGACCCCGCTCGTCACAGGTGCCCACTGTGTTACATCATTACGTACCATGACTCGTTGTTGCCTCCCTGTCAGGTATTCTCTGATCCATTGCAGTGCCCTTCCTGTTATATGCGCCTGATGCTCTAGCTTCTGCACTAATCTCTTGTGAGGAACTGTGTCAAAGGCCTTCTTGCAGTCCAAGAAGATGCAATCAACCCACCCCTCTCTCTCGTGTCTTACTTCTGTTATTTTATCATAAAACTCCAGAAGGTTTGTGACACAGGATTTGCCTTCCGTGAATCCGTGCTGGTTGGCATTTATACTCTTGTTCAGTTCCAGGTGCTCCACCACTGTCCTCCTGATAATCTTCTCCATAATTTTGCATACTATACACGTCAATGACACAGGTCTATAGTTTAGTGCCTCTTTTCTGTCTCCTTTTTTAAAAATGGGAACTACATTTGCCGTCTTCCATACCTCAGGTAGTTGCCCAGTTTCCAGGGACGTGTTGAAGATTGTGGTAAGTGGCACGCACAACATATCTGCTCCCTCTCTAAGGACCCACGGGGAGATGTTGTCCGGTCCCATTGCCTTTGAGGTATCCATGTCCCTTAGCAGTTTCTACACCTCCTCCTCATCTGTATGTATGTCGTCCAACACTTGTTGGTGTATTCCTTGCTGGTGTCCCCATCTGGTCTGTCCCCCCAGAGTCCATCCTGTCTGTACTGTAAATACTTCCTTAAATCTCGTGTTGAGCTCCTCACATACTTCTTGATCGTTTCTTGTGAGTTCTCCACCTTCTTTCCTCAGCCTTATCACCTGGTCCTTGACTGTTGTCTTCCTCCTAATGTGGCTATACAGCAGTTTCGGGTCAGATTTGACTTTCGATGCTATGTCGTTTTCATACTGTCGCTGGGCCTCCCTCCTTATCTGTGCATATTCGTTTCTGGCTCTTCTACTAATCTCCTTGTTTTCCTGGGTCCTATGCCTCCTGTACCTTTTCCATTCTCTGTTGCACTTAGTTTTTGCCTCCCTATACCTTCGGGTAAACCAAGGACTCGTTTTGGTCTTCCTATTATTTCTGTTTCCCTTGGGAACAAAACTTTCCTCTGCCTCCTTGCACTTTGTTGCCACATATTCCATCATCTCGTTTACTGATTTTCCTACCAGTTCTCTGTCCCACTGAACCTCCTGCAGGAAGTTTCTCATACCTGTGTAGTCCTCCCTTTTATAGTTTGGCCTGAGCCCTTCAGTTCCTGTTACCTTCTCCACTTGTAACTCTACTATATAATCAAAACTCAGAACCACGTGATCGCTATCTCCAAGGGGCCTCTCGTAAGTGATGTCTTCAATGTCTGAACTGCTCAGGGTGAACACAAGATCCAGTCTTGCTGGCTCATCCTCCCCTCTCTCTCTGGTTGTGTCCCTGACATGTTGATGCATGAGGTTTTCAAGTACCACATCCATCATCTTGGCTCTCCATGTTTCGGGACCCCCATGTGGCTCCAGGTTTTCCCAGTCGATCTCCCTGTGGTTGAAATCGCCCATTACCAGTAACTTTGCTCTGCTCGAGTGAGCTCTTCTTGCCACCTCAGCCAGTGTGTCCACCATCACCCTGTTGTTTTCTTCGTACTCCTCTCTTGGCCTCCTGCAAATCTGTTGTGGGTTATACATCACTCCAATGACTACTTTATGTTCTCCGGACTGAATTGTACCTACAATGTAGTCTCTTTCTCCAATCATGTCCATGCCTTCCATTTCCTCAAATCCCCTTCGGTGTTTTATGAGCAGTGGAACCCCTCCTCCCCCTCTACTTCTTCTATCTTTCCTCAGGATCTGATATCCCGTTGGGAAGATTGTGTCTGTTATTGTCTCAGCGAGTTTTGTTTCTGTGACTGCTATGATGTCTGGGGATTTTTCACTGATTCTTTCGTTCCACTCTTTCGTTCCGTGTGTGTGTGTGCGTGTGTGTGTGTGTGTGTGTGTGTGGAACCCACACCTAGCCAAGCACGTAAAGAAACTAGAGAAAGTGCAAAGGTTTGCAACAAGACTAGTCCCAGAGCTAAGAGGTATGTCCTACGAGGAGAGGTTAAGGGAAATCAACCTGACGACACTGGAGGACAGGAGAGATAGGGGGGACATGATAACGACATACAAAATACTGAGAGGAATTGAAAAGGTGGACAAAAACAGGATGTTCCAGAGATTGGACACAGTAACAAGGGGACACAGTTGGAAGCTGAAGACACAGATGAATCACAGGGATGTTAGGAAGTATTTCTTCAGTCACAGAGTAGTCAGTAAGTGGAATAGTTTGGGAAGCGATGTAGTGGAGGCAGGATCCATACATAGCTTTAAGCAGAGGTATGATAAAGCTCACGGCTCAGGGAGAGTGACCTAGTAGCGATCAGTGAAGAGGCGGGGCCAGGAGCTCGGACTCGACCCCCGCAACCTCAACTAGGTGAGTACAACTAGGTGAGTACACACACACGCACACACACACACACATATACACACATATTGCAAGAGGGACATGTCTCAGGTAGAAAATTTTCAGTCTTGGAGGGGGGGGGGTATTTGAGGGAAAGAAATCGACCAATCAAATTGACAGAAGTGGTATGGAACAGGATACTACAACAGAAGCCGCTGTTAAAAGACTCTCAAGAATATCAATAAGTGTACCTCAATCGAGACAGAACATGAAAAGAAAGGGAACAACTAAGAGTGGGAGTAAGACAACACCAGTGGAAGGAAAGAGAGACAGGACAGTCAACAACAGACAGGAAAGTTCAGCGTCCGGGGGAACATGAAACACAAATGATAACAAAAACGTCTCAACCCCTGTCACCCAATATCAACCAAACACAATAACCAGAAACAAACCACACTTCACATCCCCTCCCCCCCCCAGCACTAATTTCACAATCACAACAGCCTCCCATAATATTCCACCCTGAAAGAAGGGTGGGTAATATGAAAGAAGGGGTAATATAAAAGAAGAGAGAGTAGTATTAAAGAAGAGGGGTACTATGAAAGAAGAGGGGTAATAAGAAAGAAGATGAGGTAGTTTGAAAAAAGACGGAGTAGAATGAAAGAAGAGTAGATTGTATGAAAGAAGAATGGGTAGTATGAAAGATGAATGTTATAATAAAAGAAGGAATGATATGAAAGAAGAATAAGTGTATAATGAAAGAAGATATACAAATAAAGAAGTAATGTGAAAGAGAATGAACTTCTTTCTCATAAGATGAATACTGTGAAAGAAGTGAAAATTAGGAATTAAGGAAAATAGATAAGAAGAAAGAAGTGTTAAGAAGAAAGATAATAATTTTGAATAGAAGACCATGAATATGGAAAGTAAGAAAGAAAAGCGGAAGAAGAAGACTGAAAGGAATGAAAGAATGTAAATGAATGAACTGTGAAGGAAGAAAGAAGTATGAAAAGAAAAGTTTGAAAAAAATGAAAGTTTGAAGGAAGTAGATGTTGGGAAGAGAAAAAAAAATCCAAAAAGAAAGAAGGATATCATGATGAAAGAAACGTAATATGAAAGAAAAGAAGGCAGATAAAAGAGTAAGTAGTATAAAGTAAAACTAATTCTTTCTTGAATGAAGAATGAATAGAAGTGTGAAGAAATCTGAATGCATAATATGAAAGAAGAAGAGTAGTATGGAATAAGAAAGAGGTTAATAAAAGAAAAAATAGTTGTACAAGAAGTTGTTGTGTGAAAGAAGGAAGAAATAAGAATTAGAAAGAAAGAAGAATAAGAAGAAAAGAGACAATACATGATGACAGAGAAAAAGTGATGTAGAAGGTTGAAATGAAGAAGAAAGGAGATAGTATGAGAAAAGAAAGCACAAATTTGAAGAAAATGAAGTACTGACAAAATAATAAAATATAGATTTATTGATGAAGAAAAAAAAGCAGAAAGAAAAAGAAAGATGTGAAAGCAGAAAGGTTGGAAGTTAAAGGGAACAACGATACGAAAGTAGATGGAAGGGATTTACGAAATAAGGAAATGAAGTATCAAAGAAATGAGAAGAATTTCGTGAATAAATAAGGAAATCTAAAGAAAAAAGAAAAAAACAGTCGTTTATCTCCCTTCCATCAAAGATCAAATAATTTCTTCGCCAATCAGCTGTTTCCCCTCAGGAAAGTTATGCATAAAAAAGGAATGATTACCATCACTTAGTTCAATAATCTCTTGTTGAAGTGTACTGACATTAAATAATAATTCTAAGTACAACATTTTGTCTTACATCAATTGTTGTCTCTGATCTCCAATAAGGTTCTCTAAGGTTCATTCAATTGTTGTCTCTGATCTCCAATAAGGTTCTCTAAGGTTCATTCAGTTGTTGTCTCTGATCTCCAATAAGGTTCTCTTAAGATTCATTCAATTGTTGTCTCTGATCTCCATATAAGGTTCTCTAAGGTTCATTCAATTGTTGTCTCTTGATCTCCAATTAAGGTTCTCTAAGGTTCATTCATTGTTGTCTCTGATCTCCAATAAGGTTCTCTAAGATTCATTCAATTGTTGTCTCTGATCTTCAATAAGGTTCTCTAAGGTTCATTCAGTTGTTGTCTCTGATCTCCAATAAGGTTCTCTAAGGTTCATTCAATTGTTGTCTCTGATCTCCAATAAGGTTCTCTAAGATTCATTCAATTGTTGTCTCTGATCTCCAATAAGGTTCTCTAAGGTTCATTCAGTTGTTGTCTCTGATCTCCAATAAGGTTCTCTAAGGTTCATTCAATTGTTGTCTCTGATCTTCAATAAGGTTCTCTAAGGTTCATTCAGTTGTTGTCTCTGATCTCCAATAAGGTTCTCTAAGGTTCATTCAATTGTTGTCTCTGATCTCCAATAAGGTTCTCTAAGGTTCATTCAATTGTTGTCTCTGATCTCCAATAAGGTTCTCTAAGGTTCATTCAGTTGTTGTCTCTGATCTCCAGTAAGGTTCTCTAAGATTCATTCAATTGTTGTCTCTGATCTCCAATAAGGTTCTCTAAGGTTCATTCAATTGTTGTCTCTGATCTCCAATAAGGTTCTCTAAGGTTCATTCAATTGTTGTCTCTGATCTCCAATAAGGTTCTCTAAGATTCATTCAATTGTTGTCTCTGATCTTCAATAAGGTTCTCTAAGGTTCATTCAGTTGTTGTCTCTGATCTCCAATAAGGTTCTCTAAGGTTCATTCAATTGTTGTCTCTGATCTCCAATAAGGTTCTCTAAGATTCATTCAATTGTTGTCTCTGATCTCCAATAAGGTTCTCTAAGGTTCATTCAGTTGTTGTCTCTGATCTCCAATAAGGTTCTCTAAGGTTCATTCAATTGTTGTCTCTGATCTTCAATAAGGTTCTCTAAGGTTCATTCAGTTGTTGTCTCTGATCTCCAATAAGGTTCTCTAAGGTTCATTCAATTGTTGTCTCTGATCTCCAATAAGGTTCTCTAAGGTTCATTCAGTTGTTGTCTCTGATCTCCAATAAGGTTCTCTAAGGTTCACTCAAGTGGTGAACCATTTGAACTTACTCATGTTCGTGTGTAAACATCACGTCAAAATTATTGTGAATCGTTCGTAGTAATTACATCTATTAACAAAGTTTTTGAGAGGCAGAAACACAAATATTTACTCAATGACATTCATCTGTTTTCCGCCTTCACTGTGTTAATTACGCCTTTACGCTGTGATACATTTTTCACCATTGTTGTGGATGGTTTGATGTTTGAGTCCCTCTGGTGTTCTGCAAGTTGCACTGCAAGTGAAGCTGTAAGGTGTTTGATATTGAAGAAACACTTGTGCAACATATGGGAATGATATGGAAGAAACAGTGACTTGTGCAATATTTTGTAATCATTATTGTGAAAGAAGAAAGATGAAGGAAGATTCTCAAGTTTTACACAAATGTCTCTTTCTTTAACTTGTTGGTTGTCTAGTCCATTTACATTATAAATATTGTTGACTGATACGAAAAGTTTATTTGATTAAGAACAGCGAGAGAGAGAGAGAGAGAGAGAGAGAGAGAGAGAGAGAGGAGAGAGAGAGAGAGAGAGAGAGAGAGAGAGAGAGAAAGAGATGTCCCACAAAAACAGTTCTAACTAAATATTCCTATACTTCAGTTTACTCTCGTCTTATCAACAATCTGTCTTCATTAATATACAAAGTATTTTTCTCAGCATAAACTTACCTGTTACTGGCTCTCCATCTTTCTAATATAGTTCATATTTTTCAACATTTTTGTAATAATTCTCGCGAAAGATACAAATACAGATTAATAAAACACTAGTGATCAATGAAGGCGTCTTCAGTTTTTTATAAAAAAAAAAAAAAAAAGGAAGGCGCCTATGCATACTGAGCTCGACCTGATGACCTTAACGATACCAGAAGTCAACCTCACTGTCAGACTACGACTCTTCCTGGTTAACGAAGCTTTGAAACCCCATATATACCTGCACGTCAGCTGGTGGCCAGGAGGTTCGTCCATGACAACAATAAACATTGATATACATTAGTGGCATCACTGTTCACTAGATACATCAATGAGATCACTGTTCACTAGATACATCAATGGGATCACTGTTCACTAGATACATCAATGGGATCACTCTTCACTAGATACTTCAAAGTAATCACGATCCTCTAGATACATGAATTGCATCACTGTTCACTAGATATATCAATGGGATCACTGTTCACTAGATACATCAAAGTGATCACTGTTCACTAGATACATCAAAGGGATCACTGTTCAATAGATACATCAATGGGATCACTGTTCACTAGACACATCAATGGGATCACTGTTCACTAGATACATCAAAGGGATCACTGTTAACTAGACAAATAAAGGGATCACTGTTCACTAGATACATCAATGGGATCACTGTTCACTAGATACATCAAAGGGATCACTGTTCACTAGATAGATCAAAGGGATCACTGTTCACTAGATACTTCAAAGGGATCACTGTTCACTAGATACTTCAAAGGGATCACTGTTCACTAGATACATAAATGAGACCACTGTTCACTAGATACATCAAAGTGATCACTGTTCACTAGATACGCCAATGGGATTACTGTTCAGTAGATATTTCAAAGGGATCACTGTTCACTATACCCATCAATAGGATCACTGTTCACCACAGTCATCAGTGGAATCACTGAAATTCTGCTTCAGAGTGGGACTTATCAGGCTGTCTCAGTTACACAGTGAATATAGTACTCTTGTCTAACTCCTTAATTTTTCTCAGACACTGGAAAGGGGCGGGGGGACTCGAACCCCTGGCAAATTGGGAATATTTTTTTCAATCGCATTATTACCTTTTCTCAAATTATTTTTTTAGTATTAACTCCCTCTCCAGCAATTATATCAACTTTGTTTACAATTATTCCATTTTTTCAAGTATCAGGGTAGGCAAGATGGACAATGATCCATCAGCTCCCTAACCATGCTGGTGGTAATCATGCTGGTGCTAATCATGCTGGTGCTAACCATGCTGGTGGTAACCATGCTGGTGCTAGCCATGCTGGTGCCAACCATGCTGATGCTAACCATGCTGGTGCTAACCATGCTGGTGCTAACCATGCTGATGCTAACCATGCTGGTGCTAACCATGCTGGTGGTAACCATGCTGATGCTAACCATGCTGGTGCTAACCATGCTGATGCTAACCATGCTGATGCTAACCATGCTGGTGCTAACCATGCTGGTGCTAAACCATGCTGGTGCTAACATGCTGGTGCTAACCATGCTGGTGCTAACCATGCTGGTGCTAACCATGCTGGTGCTAACCATGCTGGTGCTAGCCATGCTGGTGCTAACCATGCTGGTGCTAACCATGCTGGTGCTAGCCATGCTGATGCTAACCATGCTGGTGGTAACCATGCTGGTGGTAACCATGCTGATGCTAACCATGCTGGTGCTAACCATGCTGATGCTAACCATGCTGATGCTAACCATGCTGGTGCTAACCATGCTGGTGCTAACCATGCTGGTGCTAACCATGCTGATGCTAACCATGCTGAAGCTAACCATGCTGATGCTAACCATGCTGGTGCTAACCATGCTGGTGCTAACCATGCTGGTGCTAACCATGCTGGTGCTAACCATGCTGGTGCTAACCATGCTGATGCTAACCATGCTGATGCTAACCATGCTGGTGCTAACCATGCTGATGCTAACCATGCTGATGCTAACCATGCTGGTGGTAACCATGCTGGTGCCAACTATGCTGGTGCCAACCATGCTGGTGCTAACCATGCTGGTGCTAACCATGCTGCTGCTAACCATGCTGGTGCTAACCATGCTGGTGCTAACCATGCTGGTGCTAACCATGCTGATGCTAACCATGCTGGTGCTAACCATGCTGGTGCCAACCATGCTGGTGCCAACCATGCTGGTGCTAACCATGCTGGTGCTAACCATGCTGGTGCTAACCATGCTGATGCTAACCATGCTGGTGCTAACCATGCTGATGCTAACCATGCTGGTGGTAACCATGCTGGTGGTAACCATGCTGGTGCTAACCATGCTGGTGCTAACCATGCTGGTGGTAACCATGCTGGTGCTAACCATGCTGGTGGTAACCATGCTGGTGCTAACCATGCTGGTGGTAACCATGCTGGTGGTAACCATGCTGGTGGTAACCATGCTGGTGCTAACCATGCTGGTGCTAACCATGCTGGTGCTAACCATGCTGATGCTAACCATGCTGGTGCTAACCATGCTGGTGCTAACCATGCTGGTGGTAACCATGCTGGTGGTAACCATGCTGGTGCTAACCATGCTGGTGGTAACCATGCTGGTGCTAACCATGCTGATGCTAACCATGCTGGTGGTAACCATGCTGGTGGTAACCATGCTGGTGCTAACCATGCTGGTGCTAACCATGCTGGTGCTAACCATGCTGGTGCTAACCATGCTGGTGCTAACCATGCTGGTGGTAACCATGCTGGTGGTAACCATGCTGGTGGTAACCATGCTGGTGGTAACCATGCTGGTGCTAACCATGCTGGTGGTAACCATGCTGGTGGTAACCATGCTGGTGCTAACCATGCTGGTGCTAACCATGCTGATGCTAACCATGCTGGTGGTAACCATGCTGGTGGTAACCATGCTGATGCTAACCATGCTGGTGGTAACCATGCTGGTGCTAACCATGCTGGTGCTAACCATGCTGGTGCTAACCATGCTGGTGCTAACCATGCTGGTGCTAGCCATGCTGATGCTAACCATGCTGGTGGTAACCATGCTGGTGCTAACCATGCTGGTGCTAACCATGCTGGTGCTAACCATGCTGGTGCTAGCCATGCTGGTGCTAACCATGCTGGTGCTAACCATGCTGGTGCTAACCATGCTGGTGCTAACCATGCTGGTGCTAACCATGCTGGTGCTAACCATGCTGGTGGTAACCATGCTGGTGGTAACCATGCTGGTGCTAACCATGCTGGTGCTAACCATGCTGGTGCTAACCATTGCTGGTGCTAACCATGTGGTGGTAACCATGCTGGTGGTTAACCATGCTGGTGCTAACCATGCTGATGCTAACCCATGCTGGTGCTAACCATGCTGGTGCTAACCATGCTGGGGTAACCATGCTGGTGGTAACCATGCTGGTGCTAACCATGCTGGTGGTAACCATGCTGGTGGTAACCATGCTGGTGCTAACCATGCTGGTGCTAACCATGCTGGTGGTAACCATGCTGGTGGTAACCATGCTGGTGCTAACCATGCTGGTGGTAACCATGCTGGTGGTAACCATGCTGGTGCTAACCATGCTGGTGCTAACCATGCTGGTGGTAACCATGCTGGTGGTAACCATGCTGGTGCTAACCATGCTGGTGGTAACCATGCTGGTGCTAACCATGCTGGTGCTAACCATGCTGGTGCTAACCATGCTGATGCTAACCATGCTGGTGGTAACCATGCTGGTGCTAACCATGCTGGTGGTAACCATGCTGGTGCTAACCATGCTGGTGGTAACCATTGCTGGGTGCTAACCATGCTGGTGGTAACCATGCTGGTGGTAACCATGCTGGTGGTAACCATGCTGGTGGTAACCATGCTGGTGGTAACATGCTGGTGGTAACCATGCTGGTGGTAACCATGCTGGTGGTAACCATGCTGGTGGTAACCATGCTGGTGGTAACCATGCTGGTGGTAACCATGCTGGTGGTAACCATGCTGGTGGTAACCATGCTGGTGGTAACCATGCTGGTGCTAACCATGCTGGTGGTAACCATGCTGGTGGTAACCATGCTGGTGGTAACCATGCTGGTGGTAACCATGCTGAGTGAACCTGCTGGTTGGTAACCATGCTGGTGGTAACCATGCTGGTGGTAACCATGCTGGTGGTAACCATGCTGGTGGTAACCATGCTGGTGGTAACCATGCTGGTGGTAACCATGCTGGTGGTAACCATGCTGGTGGTAACCATGCTGGTGGTAACCATGCTGGTGGTAACCATGCTGGTGGTAACCATGCTGGTGGTAACCATGCTGGTGCTAACCATGCTGGTGCTAACCATGCTGGTGGTAACCATGCTGGTGGTAACCATGCTGGTGCTAACCATGCTGGTGGTAACCATGCTGGTGGTAACCATGCTGGTGCTAACCATGCTGGTGCTAACCATGCTGGTGGTAACCATGCTGGTGCTAACCATGCTGGTGCTAACCATGCTGGTGCTAACCATGCTGGTGGTAACCATGCTGGTGCTAACCATGCTGGTGCTAACCATGCTGGTGCTAACCATGCTGGTGCTAACCATGCTGGTGCTAAGAATCACTCAGTAGAGGAATAACTACAAAAGTGATATAAAATTTTCCCGTCATCCTCTCTATTTTCCATAACTCGTGCAACATTCATTGTTAAATATACTAAACAATTATCTACAATGTTTGTACACATTAAAAGAATGTTTTCCATTTCATATTTTCTTGACCTGATCTTCAGGATCATTATTACCCTCATCTCTACTATATTTTTTACCACATCAGCTGTTTCCTGGTAAGGTAAAGTGACTCCAGAAAAAGGTAACACTTTTACCATCATTCATTTAACAGATATCTTGTCAGTAGTGAGCAGGAAGGATTTAATGAGCCATAGAAGCTCAAAACTGAGAAACATGTGTAGGATAGAAGGTGAAAGTGAACAAGAGGTGAAAGTGAACAAGAGGTGAAAGTGAATTGTGGACTACTGGTGATGGGAAAGTTAACTGCAGTTGAATATATGAGATGAACTTAAATGAAGGTGTGAGATAAACTACGAGTGAAGATGTAAAGTGAACTCCAGGTACCTTGCCTTTACCTTTGATATACCTTTGAAAAGTTTCGAGAGTTTAATTACTCTCTGATCCCGCTCATGGGCCAGGCTCGTCTGGTGCTTGCCTGGTCAACCAGGCTTTTGCTGCTGGAGGCCCGCTGCCCCACATATCCACCACAGACTGGTTGATCTGGCACCTGGTGAAGATAATTTTCCAGTTTAGTCTTGAAGGCTTCTACACTTGTTCCAGCCGTGTCTCTGATATCTTCTGGTAAGATGCTGAACAATCTGGGACCTCGGATGTTGATACAGTGTTCTCTTATTGTCCTCACCACACACTTGCTCCTAACTGGGTTTATTTTACACTTCCTCCCATATCTCTCACTCCTGTATGTTATGGTAATGTGCAGATTTGGGACCAGGCCCTCGAGTACTTTCCAGGTGTATATTATCATGTATCTCTCTCTCTCTCCTTCACTCTACCTAAGAAGCTGGAACTTATCACCATTGAACGTCATGTTGTTCTCTACAGCCCACTGGAAAACCCTGCTTATGTCTTACTGAAATTTTTCAGTGAATAACAAACAAAGGCACAATACCGTGGCTGGAACGATACACAAATAACCCGCACATAAAAGAGAGAAGCTTGTGACGACGTTTCGGTCCGACTTGGACCATTTACAAAGTCACACTAACCCAAAGTGGAGCAGGACGGCTATATATAGGCAGGAAGAGGTAGTGCCTATATATACTACCACTACTATTAGTGTGAGTTTGTAAATGGTCCAAGTCGGACCGAAACGTCGTCGTAAGCTTCTCTCTTCTATGTGCGGGTTATTTGTGTATTTTTCAGTGTCATCTACCATAGTGACTTTCATTTTTATTTTAATGTCATCTGCAAATGATATAAAACTATGACGGGTGTTTTTATCTATGTCCGCTGTGAGGATGAGAAACAGCAGAGGTGCCAGGACAGTGCCTTGGGGCACTGAGCTTTAGACCTCGCTTATGCCGGATCTTGCTCTGTTCCCATATGTTGCATAAGTGTCTCAATCTTCAACTTGTCACTTTTTCAAACCGTTTATCACATACTTTTCCATGTACACTTCCATATACACCTCCAAATATACCTCTATATATACCTCCACATAAACCATAGCACGGGCGGGATTTGAACCCACGGTCAGAGAGTCTCAAAACTCCAGACCATCGCGTTAGCGACTGGACAAGCTAGCCACAATAAGATTCATCCAACTAGGTACATTTCTACACCATAGGAAGGTTAGAATAGGCACCACTGTGACCACAAATGCAAATCTTTTACAGACGAATCTCCAGCTAGCGTGGCCGTGACGAACTCTAGCTCAAGTTCCCTCAATGCCGTCAACATGACTCACGAAATCGTAATGACACGATTGCAAACAAATCATATCACGGGCGGGATTTGAACCCGTGGTCAGAGAGTCTCTAAACTCCAGACCGTCGCGTTAGCGACTGGACCAGCTAGCCACAATAAGACTCGTCCAACTTGAGCTAGAGTTCGTCACGGCCACGCTAGCTGGAGATTCGTCTGTAAAAACTAGCATTTGTGGTCACAGTGGTGCCTATGCTAACCTTCCTATGGTGTAGAAATATACCTAGTTGGATGAATCTTATTGTGGCTAGCTGGTCCAGTGGCTAACGCGACGGTCTGGAGTTTTGAGACTCTCGGACCGCGGGTTCAAATCCCGCCCGTGGTATGGTTTGTTTGCAATCGTGTCATTACGATACCTTCATATAGGTAGTAGGTTGGTAGACAGGAATCATTCAGGGAGGTACTACCGTCCTACCAAGTAAGTGTAAAAGGAAGCCAGTATTTCTTTTTCATGATGGTAGGATTGCTGGTGTATTTTTTCTGTCTCATAAATATGCAAGATTTCAGGTACGTCTTTCTTGCTACTTCTACTTACACTTAGGTCACACTACACATACATGTACACGCTTATGTATACACACTCATCTGAGTTTTCTTTGATTTTATCTTAATAGTTCTTGTTCTTATTACTTTTCCTTTTATATCCATGGGGAAGTGGAACAAGAATCTTGTAAAAGTCAACTAAAATGCCGGGAACAATGGGCTAGTAACTCCTTCTCCCGTATAGCTCACTAAAACGGAAAAGAAAAAACTAGATTTTTTTAGAATAAAGTGGGCCCTATCTAGCTTCTTGGTGTGAGCAAAAAGTTATATTTATGTGCAAGTGGTCAGTGGCTAAACCGAGTCTGGAGTTTTGAGATTGACCGCGTGGTCTGAATGGTCGTAAATGCCTGCTTTGATGATGTGTCTACGATAATTGACTAGTATTGGTAGCAGAATTCTTCAGGCACGTACTACTGAGCACCGTCTGTAAAAAACAGTATTATGTGGTAGAGTGGTGTTGTAATTTTGTTATAATAGTGAAGAATTTAGTAGTCTTTTGCTACTTCACTTCTATTTTGGTCACCCTGCGTGTTGCAAGGATACCACGCCTGAGTTTTTTGAATTATTATCTATATAGTTCTTGTTAACTATATATATTCCTTATATATACTCCAAATGACAGCTGTAAAAGGCCAATAATTTTCCGAGGTAAATGCGAGTATAATCTTCCATATATCAGTTTCCATACGAAAACTCTTTCTCTATTTATACACCTATATGTATCTCACAACTTACAGCTTATATACAATTATCATTTATAACTGATTTAAACCTTATATATAGTTTTATCATACTACTCCATTATGCTCATGGGAGTACAAGCTCATTGAAGCACTCATGGGATAATGGCAGTATATTTCTCCGTATATAGCACTTTCAAAACACAGAGTATATTATGTTATGGGCTACAGTGTTGGATGTTGAAGCAAGTATATCTTTGTGATATATTCTATTATACATTTATATACACCTCCAAATGCCTCATGAAGAGACGGCTCAGTATACATTTCATTTATACACTCCATATTACACCTTTCAAAAACCCATATATATTTTCCAAATCACACTTCCATATATATTTCCATATGACATACTTCTGTATACTACTTCCTTTATACCTTCCATACTAACCCACTTATACATCATAATATATTCATATACACTTCCATATAACCTCTATATTACCTCTATATATACCTCCATTAACCTCCAATACATTTCCATATAAACCTCCATATATCCTTCTATACAACTCCATATAACCTCCATATACACCTCCATATATTATTCCAAATACACCATTAACTCCATATATATTTCCATTATATACTTCTATACAACCTCCATATACACTTCCTTAATAACACCTCCATATACACCTCCATATAATACTCCATATACACCTCCATATACACCTCCATATATTACCTTCCATATACACTTATCATATATACCTTCCATAATATATTTCCAATATATTCATATAATTCCATTATATATTACTCCATATACATCATATCTATATATCCTCCATATACACTCCTTATACCCTCATATACATCCATTAACTCATATATACCTTCCATATACTCTCCATATATACACTCCATATACTATTCTGATTATATACAATTCCTACTTACACTTCCAATGTAACCTCCATATATCCACTTACACTCCATAATATACCTCATTAAACCTCCATATACACTTATGATATACTCAATTATCCAATATATACCTCCATATATACCTTCGTATACAACTCCATATATACCTCTTTATACACCTCCATATACACTTCCAGATATACATCCATATATACCTCCATATATACCCCATATAACTTCCACTCAATATTTTTTAACCTCCATATAATTCATATATATACTCCAATATAATATATATAATTACATCCAAATTATATTATATAATAATATTATATATATATATATACCTCCATATACTCTTCCATATATACCTCCATATACACTTCTGTATATACCCCCACATACACTTCCATATGTACCTTCATATATTCCTCAATACATATAAAATGTATTGATACTAAGGTTAAATTAGTTAAATAATAATTACAGTTTAATATAAGCAGTGGTTTACTGATCAATGTTCTTAATTAACACCATTTTCACTCCAGATTTTCACCTTCCAAGATTAATGTTTACTGCCAAGATTAATGTTTACTGCCAAGATTAATGTTTAATGCCAAGATTAATGTTTACTGCCAAGATAAATGTTTACTGCCAAGATAAATGTTGTAGACAGCATGTACTGTCTGCACAGACAGCCCATGCTGTCTGCCAGCTTAGTTCATATTTCGCGCCACTCAGGTGCTGCCATCTAGAGGCCTTGCCACTTCAGTATGCCCAGACTTGCCTCACTCTCACTCACACAGCGGCCTAGCAGGAAGACCCAAGTACTCCCAGCTCTCTCTCGTGGGATGGCCCTGCCCGGGCCATGGGCACACACACACAAGCCTGTGTAACCCACGACGACTTAACAATAAAGTAAGAAGACGTATCATTTAACCACCCGCTTGCAGCACCTACCAAACAAGCTCGTTATAATGTTTACTGCCAAGATTAATGTTTACTTGCAAAGATTAATGTTTACTGCCAAGATTAATGTTTACTTCCAAGATTAATGTTTACTTCCAAGATTAATGTTTACTTCCAAGATTAATGTTTACTTCCAAGATTAATGTTTACTTCCAAGATTAATGTTTACTTCCAAGATTAATGTTTACTTCCAAGATTAATGTTTACTTCCAAGATTAATGTTTACTTCCAAGATTAATGTTTACTTCCAAGATTAATGTTTACTGCCAAGATTAAGTTTACTGCCAGATTAATGTTTACTTGCCAAGATTAATGTTTACTGCCAAGATTAATGTTTACTGCCAAGATTAATGTTTACTGCCAAGATTAATGTTTACTGCCAAGATTAATGTTTACTGCCAAGATTAATGTTTACTGCCAAGATTAATGTTTACTGCCAAGATTAATGTTTACTGCCAAGTTAATGTTTATGCCAAGTAATGTTTACTGCCAAGATTAATGTTTACTGCCAAGAATAATGTTTACTGCCAAGATTAATGTTTACTGCCAAGATTAATGTTTACTCGTCTACAAGATTATGTTTACTAGCAAATGAATGTTTGTACTGTCTCAAGGCAAAATCGTTTATAACCTTTAAAGAGCAGTAAAATGCTTTGAAATCTATAGCGAGGCGAAACATGTTGTTAGATCACACAGAGGAAGTGGATCGTTTTGTTGATAACTAACATAGAAATGTTTGTAAACCTTACAGGTGAAATGTTTGTTAAACCTTTACAGAGCGAAACGTGCTTAGTAAACTCTTAACAGAGCGAAAGTAAACTTTGAAAGTTCTATAGCGAGAAAATGAAAGCTTTTATAGACGATGCTTACACAGGGCGAAATCGGTTGTTAAACCTCTACACAGAGCGAAACATGTACTTGTAAACTCTAACAGAGCGAACATGGCTTTGATAAAGCTCTAACAGAGCGAAAATGTCTTGATAAAGCATTAGACAGAGCGAAACTGTGATTGATAAACATTGACAGAGCGAAATGTGACTTGATAAAGCATTAGACAGAGCGAAATGGACTTGATAAAGCTTAGACAGAGCGAAAGTTACTTGATAAAGCATAAGACAGAGCGAAATGTGACTTGATAAGCATGATACAAGCGAATGTGACTGATAAAGCATTAGACAGAGCGAAATGTGACTTGATAAAGCATTAGACAGAGCGAAATGTGACTTGATAAAGCATTAGACAGAGCGAAATGTGACTTGATAAAGCATTAGACAGAGCGAAATGTGACTTGATAAAGCATTAGACAGAGCGAAATGTGACTTGATAAAGCATTAGACAGAGCGAAATGTGACTTGATAAAGCATTAGACAGAGCGAAATGTGACTTGATAAAGCATTAGACAGAGCGAAATGTGACTTGATAAAGCATTAGACAGAGCGAAATGTGACTTGATAAAGCATTAGACAGAGCGAAATGTGACTTGATAAAGCATTAGACAGAGCGAAATGTGACTTGATAAAGCATTAGACAGAGCGAAATGTGACTTGATAAAGCATTAGACAGAGCGAAATGTGACTTGATAAAGCATTAGACAGAGCGAAATGTGACTTGATAAAGCATTAGACAGAGCGAAATGTGACTTGATAAAGCATTAGACAGAGCGAAATGTGACTTGATAAAGCATTCGACAGCGAAATGTGACTTGATAAAGCATTAGACAGAGCGAAATGTGACTTGATAGAGCTCGAATCGGAGCAGCACTTATTGAAGCTCTACACTGAAATATTATTTTAAATACTTCATCACAGAGCGAACAAAGAATTGATAAAGCTCTACATAGAGCCATACATGACTTAATCTGTACTATGAATATAAGATAACTTGAAGCTCAAATAAGGCGAAACGTGACAAGACACAGCTCTATCCAGAGATAATATGAAGATGACGACTGTAATACTTGTGAAGGTGAGTGATGAATAACCGAAGATGACGACTGTAATACTTGTGAAGGTGAGTGATGAATAACCGAAGATGAAAGATGAATAACATGTGACAATATAAACTAAAGAACAGTGAAAGTTTAAGATGAAATTCATCTTATACAGTAGGTGAAAGTTTAAGTTGAAATTCATCTTATACAGTAGGTGAAAGTTTAAGTTGAAATTCATCTTATACAGTAGGTGAAAGTTTAAGTTGAAATTCATCTTATACAGTAGGTGAAAGTTTAAGTTGAAATTCATCTTATACAGTAGGTGAAAGTTTAAGTTGAAATTCATCTTATACAGTAGTGAAAGTTTAAGTTGAAATACATCTTATACAGTAGGTGAAAGTTTAAGTTGAAATTCATCTTATACAGTAGGTGAAAGTTTAAGTTGAAATTCATCTTATACAGTAGGTGAAAGTTTAAGTTGAAATTCATCTTATACAGTAGGTGAAAGTTTAAGTTGAAATTCATCTTATACAGTAGGTGAGAAAGTTCAAGTTGAAATTCGTCTTACACAGTAGGTGAAAGTTTCTAAGTTGAAATTCAATTATACAGTAGTTGAAAGTTTAAGATGAAATACATCTTATACAGTAGTTGAAAGTTTAAGATGAAATACATCTTATACAGTAGTTGAAAGTTTAAGATGAAATACATCTTATACAGTAGTTGAAAGTTTAAGATGAAATACATCTTATACAGTAGGTGAAAGTTTAAGTTGAAAATTCATCTTATACAGTAGGTGAAAGTTTAAGTTGAAATTCATCTTATACAGTAGGTGAAAGTTCAAGTTGAAAATTCATCTATACAGAAGTGTGAAAGTTTAAGTTGAAATTCATCTTATACAGTAGGTGAAAGTATTAAGTTGAAATTCATCTTATACAGTAGTTGAAAGTTTAAGATGAAATTCATCTTATACAGTAGGTGAAAGTTTAAGTTGAAATTCAATCTTATACAGTAGGTGAAAGTTAAAGTTGAAATCATCTTATACAGTAAAGGTGAAAGTTTAAGTGTGAAATTCATCTTATACAGTAGGTGAAAGTTCAAGTGAAATTCATCTTATACAGTAGGTGAATGTTCAAGTTGAAATCATCTTATATCATAGGTGAAAGTTTAAGTTGAAATTCATCTTATACAGTAGGTGAAAGTTTAAGTTGAAATTCATCTTATACAGTAGGTGAAAGTTTAAGTTGAAATTCATCTTATACAGTAGGTGAAAGTTTAAGTTGAAATTCATCTTATACAGTAGGTGAAAGTTCAAGTTGAAATTCATCTTATACAGTAGGTGAAAGTTTAAGTTGAAATTCATCTTATACAGTAGGTGAAAGTTTAAGTTGAAATTCATCTTATACAGTAGTGAAAGTTTAAGTTGAAATTCATCTTATACAGTAGGTGAAAGTTTAAGTTGAAATTCATCTTATACAGTAGGTGAAAGTTTAAGTTGAAATTCATCTTATACAGTAGGTGAAAGTTTAAGTTGAAATTCATCTTATACAGTAGGTGAAAGTTTAAGTTGAAATTCATCTTATACAGTAGGTGAAAGTTTAAGATGAAATTCATCTTATACAGTAGGTGAAAGTTTAAGATGAAATACTGTTTTATAGTGAAGTTCAAGTAAATGTTTGAGTTCAAATAACCCAGGACGACTCCAGTGACCATCCCTCACGGGAAGTTATATCCAGACTGTAGTGAAACCTCCAGTAATGACTTTCTTCTTTAAGTAATTCCATCTATATTTATTTCAGAAATATAGTAAATCACTAAATAAGGAAATAAATAACACTACTCGTTAATGGTGACATCAATTTCGTACATTAAAAAAAAAAAACAGGAAGTACACCAGAATGTTAGCTTGACATGAACATCTTGAAGACATCAACGTCCGGCTTCACTATCAGGCTAAGAATCTTACTGGTTAATGGAGGTTTTTAAACATATTAATACCTCCATGTCTGTGGTGGCTAGAAGATTAGTCTGTGGCAACAGTAAACTTCTCAGGTACTACACAAAATGATAGTTGGATTTACCTTGTTTATTCTGTGTGGTACACACTTTACTTCTGTCTTCATGTTTACTCTAACTGTCTTCCACCATCATCCTCTTCTCATATTAATTATCACTGCACTGACGTCTTTGTTTCTGGTTCTTCTTTCTTCATTTTACATACAAATGTTTCAGTGGGTAATGTTGATATGAGCCTCGACTCCCCGTCATACGTCACGTAAACAACATGTGAAGGTGTAAGGTGATCAACATGTGAAGGTGAAGGTGTACAACATGTGAAGGTGTAAGGTAAACAACATGTGAAGGTGTAAGGTGATCAACATGTGAAGGTGACAGGTAAACAACATGTGAAGGTGTAAGGTAAACAACATGTGAAGGTGTAAGGTGATCAACATGTGAAGGTGTAAGTTGATCAACATGTGAAGGTGTAAGGTAAACAACATGTCAAGGTGTAAGGTGATCAACATGTGAAGGTGTAAGGTGATCAACATGTGAAGGTGTAAGTTGATCAACATGTGAAGGTGTAAGTTGATCAACATGTGAAGGTGTAAGGTGATCAACATGTGAAGGTGTAAGGTAAACAACATGTGAAGGTGTAAGGTGATCAACATGTGAAGGTGTAAGGTGATCAACATGTGAAGGTGTAAGGTGATCAACATGTGAAGGTGTAAGGTGATCAACATGTGAAGGTGTAAGGTGATCAACATGTGAAGGTGTAAGGTGATCAACATGTGAAGGTGTAAGGTGATCAACATGTGAAGGTGTAAGGTGATCAACATGTGAAGGTGTAAGGTGATCAACATGTGAAGGTGTAAGGTGATCAACATGTGAAGGTGTAAGGTTGATCAACATGTGAAGGTGTAAGGTGATCAACATGTGAAGGTGTAAGGTGATCAACATGTGAAGGTGTAAGGTGGTCAACATGTGAAGGTGAAGGTGATCAACATGTGAAGGTGTAAGGTGATCAACATGTGAAGGTGTAAGTTGATCAACATGTGAAGGTGTAATGTGATCAACATGTGAAGGTGTAAGGTGATCAACATGTGAAGGTGTAAGGTGATCAACATGTGAAGTTGTAAGGTGATCAACATGTGAAGGTGTAAGGTGATCAACATGTGAAGTTGTAAGGTGATCAACATGTGAAGGTGTAAGGTGATCAACATGTGAAGGTGTAAGGTGATCAACATGTGAAGGTGTAAGGTGATCAACATGTGAAGGTGTAAGGTGATCAACATGTGAAGGTGTAAGGTGATCAACATGTGAAGGTGTAAGGTGATCAACATGTGAAGGTGAAGGTGTACAACATGTGAAGGTGTAAGGTAAACAACATGTGAAGGTGTAAGGTAAACAACATGTGAAGGTGTAAGGTGATCAACATGTGAAGGTGTAAGGTGATCAACATGTGAAGGTGTAAGGTGATCAACATGTGAAGGTGTAAGGTGATCAACATGTGAAGGTGTAAGGTGATCAACATGTGAAGGTGTAAGGTGATCAACATGTGAAGGTGTAAGGTGATCAACATGTGAAGGTGTAAGGTGATCAACATATGAAGGTGTAAGGTGATCAACATGTGAAGGTGTAAGGTGATCAACATGTGAAGGTGTAAGGTGATCAACATGTGAAGGTGTAGGTGAATGTGAAGATGTAAGGTACAACATGTGAAGGTGTAAGGTGATCAACATGTGAAGGTGTAAGGTGATCAACATGTGAAGGTGTAAGGTGATCAACATGTGAAGGTGTAAGGTGATCAACATGTGAAGGTGACAGGTGAACAACATGTGAAGGTGTAAGGTGAACAACATGTGAAGGTGTAAGGTGATCAACATGTGAAGGTGTAAGGTGTACAACATGTGAAGGTGTAAGATGTACAACATGTGAAGGTGTAAGGTGATCAACATGTGAAGGTGTAAGGTGATCAACATGTGAAGGTGTAAGGTGATCAACATGTGAAGGTGTAAGGTGATCAACATGTGAAGGTGACAGGTAAACAACATGTGAAGGTGTAAGGTAAACAACATGTGAAGGTGTAAGGTGATCAACATGTGAAGGTGTAAGGTGATCAACATGTGAAGGTGTAAGGTGATCAACATGTGAAGGTGTAAGGTGATCAACATGTGAAGGTGACAGGTAAACAACATGTGAAGGTGTAAGGTGATCAACATGTGAAGGTGAAGGTGATCAACATGTGAAGGTGACAGGTAAACAACATGTGAAGGTGTAAGGTAAACAACATGTGAAGGTGTAAGGTGATCAACATGTGAAGGTGAAGGTGATCAACATGTGAAGGTGACAGGTAAACAACATGTGAAGGTGTAAGGTAAACAACATGTGAAGGTGTAAGGTGATCAACATGTCAAGGTGTAAGGTGATCAACATGTCAAGGTGTAAGGTGATCAACATGTCAAGGTGTAAGGTGATCAACATGTGAAGGTGTAAGGTGATCAACATGTGAAGGTGTAAGGTGATCAACATGTGAAGGTGTAAGGTAAACAACATGTGAAGGTGTAAGGTGATCAACATGTGAAGGTGTAAGGTGATCAACATGTGAAGTTGTAAGGTGATCAACATGTGAAGGTGTAAGGTGATCAACATGTCAAGGTGTAAGGTGATCAACATGTCAAGGTGTAAGGTGATCAACATGTGAAGGTGAAGGTGTACAACATGTGAAGGTGTAAGGTAAACAACATGTGAAGGTGTAAGGTGATCAACATGTGAAGGTGACAGGTAAACAACATGTGAAGGTGTAAGGTGATCAACATGTGAAGGTGTACAACATGTGAAGGTGTAAGGTAAACAACATGTGAAGGTGTAAGGTGATCAACATGTGAAGGTGTAAGGTGATCAACATGTGAAGGTGAAGGTGATCAACATGTGAAGGTGTAAGGTGATCAACATGTGAAGGTGTAAGGTGATCAACATGTGAAGGTGACAGGTAAACAACATGTGAAGGTGTAAGGTGATCAACATGTCAAGGTGTAAGGTGATCAACATGTGAAGGTGTACAACATGTGAAGGTGTAAGGTAAACAACATGTGAAGGTGTAAGGTGATCAACATGTGAAGGTGTAAGGCAAACAACATGTGAAGATGTGAGGTAAACAACATGTGAAGGTGTAAGGTGATCAACATGTGAAGGTGTACAACATGTGAAGGTGTACAACATGTGAAAGTGTAAGATGTACAACATGTGAAGGTGTAAGGTGTACAACATGTGAAGGTGTAAGGTGTACAACATGTGAAGGTGTAAGGTGTACAACATGTGAAGGTGTAAGTGTACAACATGTGAAGTGTAAGATGTACAACATGTGAAGGTGTATAACATGTGAAGGTGTAAGATGTACAACATGTGAAGGTGTACAACATGTGAAGGTGTAAGGTGTACAACATGTGAAGGTGTACAACATGTGAAAGTGTAAGATGTACAACATGTGAAGGTGTAAGGTGTACAACATGTGAAGGTGTAAGGTGTACAACATGTGGAGGTGTACAACATGTGAAGTGTAAGATGTACAACATGTGAAGGTGTAAGGTGTACAACATGTGAAGGTGTACAACATGTGAAAGTGTAAGGTGTACAACATGTGAAGGTGTACAACATGTGAAGGTGTAAGATGTACAACATGTGAAGGTGTAAGGTGTACAACATGTGAAGGTGTAAGGTGTACAACATGTGAAGGTGTAAGGTGTACAACATGTGAAGGTGTAAGGTGTACAACATGTGAAGTGTAAGATGTACAACATGTGAAGGTGTACAACATGTGAAGGTGTAAGATGTACAACATGTGAAGGTGTAAGGTGTACAACATGTGGAGGTGTACAACATGTGAAGTGTAAGATGTTCAACATGTGAAGGTGTAAGGTGTACAACATGTGAAGGTGTACAACATGTGAAGGTGTACAACATGTGAAGTGTAAGATGTACAACATGTGGAGGTGTACAACATGTGAAGTGTAAGATGTACAACATGTGGAGGTGTACAACATGTGAAGTGTAAGATGTACAACATGTGAAGGTGTAAGGTGTACAACATGTGGTGTACAACATCTATAAACAATAGTAATTTTTTTTCAACAAACTGGTCGTATCCCGCCCAGGCAGGGTGACCCAAAAGGAAAGCCGAAAGTTTCGTTTTTAAAATTTAGTAACGTATACAGGAGATGTTGCTAGCCCCTTGCTCCCGGTATTTTAGTCGCCTCTTATTACATGTATGGCTTACAGAGGAAGAATTCTGTGCCACTTCTCCATGGAAATAAGAGGAAATAAACAAGAACAAGAACTAGCAAGAAAGTAGATGAAAACCCAGAGGAGTGTGTATATATATGCTTGTACATGCATGTGTAGTGTGACCTAAGTGTAAGGAGAAGTAGCAAGACGTACTCTGAAATCTTGTATGTTAATGAGACAGTAAAATGACACCAGCAATCATACCGTCATATAAAACAATCACAGGCTTCTGTTTTACAGTCACTTGGCAGGGCGGTAGTACCTCCCTAAGTAGTTACTGTCTACCATCTTACTACCTAGAATAGTAAGTTTGTGCTGATACATTTGTGCACAGAAAGTTCGTCTGTCATTCCAACGCATATGTGCAAGAAGTGTTAAGTGCTACAGGTTCGGAGTAACGATTTGCATGAGTATTGCAGTATTTGGTGTCTCCAGAGAAGTCTGGCCCAGTGAATGACCTGAGACTCAATATGACCTGCGTGCCACTTTCACCCATATTGTCTATGTCAAGAGAAGTGACTGTGCCTTCCTCAACCCCCCCCCCCCCCGTATGAAATAATAGTGAGTTTTGCTGATCCAAGTGAAACAGACTGACTCTCTCACTTCAAGCAGTAGGACACTAGAAGTGACATAGAGAAGTGAATGGTGTTAACGAATTAGATGATGGTGAAGGCGGATTTGAATATAATAGAGGTAAGGATGCTTTAAAATAAAAAGAGGTTTCCAAAGGAAGCTTGCCACAAGAAATGAAGAGGCCGACAACAACTATTAGGCTTGATTTCCCTGCCAACAATAAGCATGACGTCAAGTTTACATGGTTTTAAGAAGTTACATTAGACAACGCGGAGAAAAAGATTAAGCTTCGTCATGATGAAGACAACTCCATCTTTGTCACTAATAATCACACATTCATAGAAAATGCTGCTCCACCAAGGGCATCTCAAGAGTTTATTGTAATCTATAATGTCAGTAAGGACTTGGATCGTAAGTTCCTGGTGTCAGATCAAGTTCCAAACCCTCGTCGATTTCCTGATGATCTGATATTGCCTGAGTGGACTGGCCAAGGGACTCCACCCCGTATATCTACTCTCGTGCAGTGCTACAACTGTGGGGAAATTTTCTCCAGGAAGGGGGTATTAGCCCCCTTCAGCACCTTTCAGTCCTGAGGGGCCCAGCCCACTCAGAAGGGGCAAGCATCGCTCCCCAGTGTGGAGAAATTTTCTGCAGTAAGGGGGTATTAGCCCCCTTCAGCCCCTTTCAGCTCCTTTCAGCCCTGAGGGGCCCAGCCCTCTCAGAACGGGCAAGCATCTTGTTTACTGCTACAGCAAGTACTTGATCCCAGATGCAGTACAAGTATGCGACGTGGTCAAGCGACCGGAGCTCCTTGCAAAGTCCAGTGTTGCAAAGTGTAGTTTAGTAAAAGACAGTCCATCTTTTACCTTAGCAGGACAATTAAGGAAAATCCTGCTCCCACTTTATTACCATGGTAAAGATAGTGTACATTGTTGTCTATGCTTAAGACAGCAAGAATCAAACATTCTGCTTTGCTTCATGGAGGAAGTGGTAAGGAAGCAAAAGTACTAGGTCAGCTTTTCCTTTATGATTGAGGGGCATTGGAGCGGCGTAGGACGCTGTGAGGTCAGAATACTTTTGACTCTACTGAGAGTCACACTGACGCCAGGATAACCAACAAAGAACACTGATCCATGCGTTAGTGTGAACAAAGTGTCTCACAAAACACAATGAACACTTACAGAGAAGTGTGATCAGCTTCTTCAGTGATAAGATTGTGAACAATAAAGACAAATCTTGTAGAACAGTGTACCAGTGTGTGTATTACTAGATTATGGAAGACGTGGACATCCAAGGACACTTCAGCTTTTATCAAGTCACCGATATCTGTCGAGGGTGTAAAGAACACCATAGCTCACGCTACAAGAGCAAGGTGGGTTATAAATTTCTTGTAGTACGGGGGACTGTGCAGTTCTTGTGTTGTAAGAAGTTTGTAATCAACCTATAGTCGGCAATGAGATGCAGACTTTTGAGTCCACACAAGTACGTACGTCAGCAAGTCCACACAAGTACGTACGTATGTCAGCATATTTCATTCACTGATGTGAATGAAATATGCTGACATAACACCCCCTAGGGGTAATTTATTATTAACATAATATAATCTTTTTCAGCCCGTTAAGAAGTGGATGATACAGCTTCTCAAGACCTCGTCTGCAGGGGCAGCTGTGTGGACGATGAGCTGTCTTATCAGCTAAGTACTCCCTATATTTTATCTTTAACCTTAGCTGGTAAACCATTTCTCAACAACAACATAGCCTTGTATAGACTACTTCATTGTCTATACTACAAGTGTCAGAACTCGGGTCACATTGCTTGGATATGCCCAGTGCAGTTACACTGGTTTGGAGTGTGTGCCAAGGCCCATCCTCGTCAACAGTATTATGACAAGCTCTAAAGAAACAGATTGTTGCAGTAAAATGCTGCTCATGCTGACTGCAACATGAGGGTTGCCTACATCATAGCCAGCTGTAGGACTTTCACCTCACCCTGCACCTCCCATGATGAGGCAGAAGGCCTACCTCATGTCCGAATACTCGCTCATGCCTAATTTCAAACAATGTTGTTGAGCAAGTAACCGGAGGAGTACATCACCAGAGCTCTATCACATCTGCTATAAACACTAGTGATCTTACTGGTGTTGACACCACCAGCCTAGCTGAGTTAGCAGTCAGTGAGCCACGGGCTCAACTGACCGGGGCTTCATGCCTCCAGTAGAGACAAGTCTTGCATTGGTGATATATAACCTGCAGTTGCGTATATCAGTACTGGAAAGGAAACAGTTGTTAGTTAAACAACAACTTCAGCAGCTTACGGATAAATGTATAGTGTGTGCCAATGAATACACCAATAATAAGACCGTCAATCATTCTGAAAATGAGTGTGAGGATGACGAACAAGTTGACGAGTGTAATGGTGAGTCCTTAATATTGATAATGACGAATGCAATAGCTGTGTCAATAATTATAGTGAACATCATGCCGAGGGGAGCGGTGTCTATGGTGATAGTAATAGTGATGAGTGTAATGTAAGTGGTGGTGGTGCCGAGTGTGGTGATGATAATCAGGTTAACGTTAATATTGAATGGTGGTGATAAATGTAGTGAATATAATGAGGGTAGTGGTATCGGTGATGATAGTTATAGTGAAGATTGTAATGATAACAGAGGAGGGAATGTGAGAGGTAGTGCCACCTGCCGAACATTCACAAACAAACAGTGCCGTGCTCTTTGTAAACAAAGACTCCCACGAGGCCTCAGTACTAGAAGTGCACTAATACTAATGATATTGATAACGTGTGCTGTTAATATGGATTTTTTTTCATTATGCTGATAAACTAAGCACTATCCCAGGTCATCTATAATGGGACAAAACTCGTATAAACTTTCTATTTTAAGTTGGAATATTGCATCAATTAAAAAAAGATTTTCTGACCTTCACCATAAAGTAACCAATGAACTTATTGATGTTGTGTGTTTACAAGAGCGCAGAGTCCTGAAAACTTCCCTAAATTGCCCTCATTTATTACACAGAACCTCAAATCTACTAACTCTCGTATTCTGTATATTAAAAAATCACTTCTCCACCAACTTCTTGCAAATAAGAAAACGGAGGGACTTCAATACCATAGCGTTCGAATTTATTTTGGGAACTCTGCTCTCAACATATGTAACTTGTATGCTCCTGCTAAGTTTAATTATTTGGGGTTTCCAACCTGTGCTCAGTCTAAACCCATTCTTATTATTGGAGATTATAATGCAAGACACAAAATCATTGGAAACTCACAATTCGGTAATCGTAATGGTAATCAACTGATGTGACTCTTAAACAGTCATGGTAACTAGCAAATTGTAGGTGACCTTGAACCTACAAATATATGGGGGTGTTCTTGATCTGTGTCTTTGCATTAACATTACTTTTGCCAGATGCGAATCTTCCATTGTAACAGATATATCATCAGATCATTTCCCAAGATTAACCACTCTAGATATTGGTAACACTATTCTCCCTAGTGGGATATTGAAGCGGAAACGCTCTCATGTTCTTCCTGAACAGCATGATGACTTTGTCACACATGTTACAAAGTGGGCAGCCCTGTCACATCTAAGGGGGAACTAAAACCGTGGAACCCTAGAAAGAAGTCCTCTTGTGAAGCCCAAAGGCATACGAAAAATCCTACCCCAAAGGTGGTTGGGGGCTCGTAAAAATTTTTTAGTAAATCATCTTGCACCACAAAAAAAACCTTTTTGGGGTGTCAAGAGGGTTTTAAACTTCCCTAATCCCCCCTCAGGGACTAAAAAAAATCAAGTTTGGAAATCTTTACATTCCATGAGGGAAAACTTAAACTTTGGATAATATTGAAAAGTCCAACAATTTTAAAACTTGTTTTGTCCCCGCAGAAGGGGCATTCGGGTCCAGTTCTAAGGGGTTCGCCCAAAATATGAAAACCAAATCGGTATCTAGGTTTGAGGATTTACATTGGACCTGTTGAAAAGGGACTTTTGTGCCCTACAAAAAAGGGGGTCTTGTCGTGCCCCATTAAACCCCTGCCGGGACCCCATCTTCCTGACGGGGAAACCCCCCCCCCGGATATAAGAAAAACTTGGGAATAAACCCCCCAGTATGAACCGGAAGGCCCCCCCGTTTAAAGGATGTTACTTTCCAAACATGACCTCCCTTTCCTAAATTTTTAACAAACCCAAAGCTTGCCTGAAGGCCAAAAGGGTTCTAAAACTGATTGAAACTTTAGTAAAAAAGCTTCCTTTTTTTTTTAAGTTAGGTTTGCCCTAACCAGGGTCAGCGGTATCTTTTTTTTTCATAAGGGTGGCTCATAAAGAAAATTGGACACGATCATAACTGGGGCTTTTTTCTCACTCAAGCGCCATGATCAACGTTTGAACTTTAATTTAACTGATTTTCTACACTATAAACTTCGTAAAATAAATTTGACGTTTGTGTCAGAAGAACCGGGTGGGAGAATGGGTTAGAGAAAGGAAACCCCTTCTGTATTGCTTTGGGTTCAAACATGATAGAACTGATGAAGGCTATTTTATATTAAGCTTTTAAAAAGAAGAGAAACTTTTTTCAGACTTTTTGAAACAAAACGGAAAAGAACTTAACTAATTTTTATTGACAAGGCTGAATGTTGGCATCCAACAAATAAAAAACTCTTGGATTCCCTACCCCCCCCCGGCTGGGAAAAAGTATTTTTAGCGGTAAATCCCCCACAATTAAAAAAACAAAATTTTTTGAGATGGTTTTGTCACACCCTTGGGGGTATTCCTAGAATGCCAAAAAAATTAGAGAAAACTCACTCAAAATGTCAATTTCAAATATTTTATGAATGTTTCCAACCATCTAAAATTTCCCCCGTTTCTTAAGTAAATTGTTACATTTTGTTACCCCAAAAATTTTGTGTTGAGGATCGATTAACCTGGCTCCTTTGGGTTTTTGTGGTGACCCTTTTTTAATATTTTCAAAAAACTATTAAATTGTTTGATCAGGTAAAACGTTGAAGGTTCCCCACCTAGTAATTTATTAGCTGTAAAACTTTGGATCTAGTCCCTGGGGCCCCTTTGTCCCCGTATCTTTTTAATACCCCACGGGATGGGAAAATATGGGGGCTTTTACACTAATCATATACTTTTGACAAAAAAATAGGAAATACAAAGGAATTAACAAAAAAAATTTTATAACATTGTCTTTAACTTTTGGAAACAGGGGGTAAAAAAGGGGGTATAACTTTTTACAATTGTTCATAAAACCTTCTTTTGGGTGTTTTTGGGTTTGACTGTTTGGGGTTATTTCTAATTCAGAGGCCTAGCTTTTTTTGGGACCTGTTTTTTTGGGGTAATTTTGATCAGTCATGCCCTTTTGATTTTGGGGTTTTTGTTTTGGGGGGGTTGTGTAAATTCTCTTACTATTTGGGTTCGATTCGGTTTCATTTCTTTTTTTTGGGGGTTCAGGTTCTTTTATGGGATTTATTCACCCGGGGGTTCTTCTAAAGGTCTTATTTTGATTCTAAAATTAGTTTGATTTTTGGGTTCTAGTTCTATTCGGAACTAGTCTTTTTCGGGTTTTTGTTCTGATTCGGGGTTTAAGTTTTTTGATTTTGGGGTTCTAGTTCATTCTGGGTTTTAGTTCATTCGGGGGTTCTAAACCTTGTTTATTCAATTGGGTTCAGTTTTTTTTAGGGGGTTCAGTTCGATTCTGTTCAGTTTTTGATTTAATTTTTCCCAAAATTATTCTGATTCTTGGGGTTTGGTTTCGGGGGTTCTAGTTTCGATTGGGGAAATTATTTGATTTTGGGGTTAGTTCTGATTCTGGGGCTCTAGTTCAATTCGGGGGTTTTATTTTCGTTCTGGGTCTAAATCTTGGGGGTTCTAGTTCGATTCGGATTTTAGTTTTTTTTAAAGTTTTTTATTCGATTTGGGGTTTTAGTTTTGATTTAGGGTCCTTTTTTGATTCTGGGGGTTTTATCTGTTTTTGTTTAGTTTGATTCAGGGTTATTTTAAAATTTGGGGTTGGGTTTGATTGGGGTTTTATTCAATTCGGGGGTTTTTAGTTCTGCTTCTGGGGTCCTGTTCCCGTTTTTTCAGTTTGGGGTTCTAGTTTTTTTTTGGTTTTTATTTGATTTTGGGTCCTAGTTCTAAATTTGGGGATTTGTTCTGTTTTGGTGTTTTGTTTATTTTGATTCTGGGTTCTAGTTCGGGGATTCCAGTTTGATTCGGGGGTTTATTTAATCTGGGTTTTATTTGTTTGGGGCCCTAATTTGATTCCGATTTTAAATTTTTGATTTGGGTTTTCTAGTCGTTTTGGGGTTTTTTTTAAATTGGTTCTAGTTTGTTTTTGGGGATTTAGTTCTGTTCTGGGTTTCTGTTCTAGTCTGTTTGGGGTTTTTTTTGTTTGGGTTCAATTTGATTCTGGGTTTTTCTATTTCCCAATTCTGGGGTTTATCTTTTGGGGGCCCTAGTGTTTTATTTGAGGTTTTCTTTTTCTGATTCGGGTTTTTGGTTTGATTCGGGGTTCTAGTTTGTTTCCCGGGTTCTGGTTCGTTTCTTGGGGCCCTGTTCTATTCGGGGTTTTGTTTAATTCTGGGTTTATTTTGATTCTGGGTTTCAGTTCAATCTGGGGTCAGTTTTGTTTCCCGGGGCCTAGTTTGATTCGGGGGTTTCTGTTTTTGTTTTTGGGGGTTTAAATTTTATTTTGGGGTTCTATTTTTGATTCGGGTTTAATTGTGATTCTTGGGTCTGTTTTGATTTGGGGTTTTTTTATTTTTGGGTTTAGTTTTATTCGGGGTTATTTCTAATTTTATGTTATACCTTTTGAATCTTGTTTTTTATTTTTCAATTTTCTTTTTTCGGTTGTTTGGTCAATGTTCTCTCTAGTTTTAAACTGGTCAAATCTTGTGTCAGGTTTCTGTATTTCTTAATGGTAACCCACCCCTTTTTGCTAAATGTTTTTCCTATTCTAAACCCCTTTTACCCTATTGTGTCAGTGTTCTCTCGTATTTGAAGCTGGCTAAACCCCCCATTGTTCAGTGTCTCTGTATTTCTTGAAGCTCGGCCAACCCACCCATCATTTTTTTGGTCAGATTTTCTTCGTAGTTTGAAGCTGGTAAAACCCACCCATCTTTGTGTCGTGTTCTCTGTGTTCGAACTGGGCTAAACCCCACCCATCTTGTGTCAGTGTTCTCTCTAGTTCTTAAAGCTGGGGCCAACCCCCTATTGTGTCAATGTTTCTCGTAGTTTTTGAAGCTGGGGTAACCCCCCAAACTCTTATATAAAGAAGATAATACACAACGAGGGGAAAAACTTAATGGGGGGTTAAAAGAAGTTCCTGTATGGAACAACTCCAAAACCCAGGTTCCTTGCCCCGGTGCATGAGTTTTTTTATCCAATGTTCTGTACTAGTTACTTTGCTTTTAATTTACCCCTTTTTTTATTTGTTTGTTTCTCTTTATTTTATTCTATCTGGTTTGAAGGGGGAATTATTCTCCCTAAAACATGTTTTTTTTTAAAACAATCCCTTTTTTCTCTAGGTGCTTCACGTTTCCCCTGGGTAATTCTTTCTGAAAGATGGGGCTGATACACTACTATGATACCCGGGTGTATTCTGTTTTATATTAAGATACATTCATGGGTTTCCAATTTTCCATAACTACTGCACTTCTAATAATATTTTTCGGTCTTTGGTTTTTAAAGTCTCACAGAGTCTTGCTCCTTTCCCCGTAACCCTAGGATATGTCGCTGGCCTATATTGTTCGTTTTAAATTTAACTCTCGTACTGCTGTTTCATCCACATTTATGGATCACTTCATTAAGTGTTTGGTCTCTCTCTCTCTACTCCCCCCCCCCAATTTTTTTCTCCTTTTCAGACATCTCCCATGTTTTTATTATGAAAACCTAGTATGTTTACTATTATCACTTACAAGGAAAAAGATTGTGGAATTTGATCTTCCAAACTGAATTTATAAGGTGCTTTGAATATATAGCACTGAATTTAAAAACCATACGCAGAAAGGTAAAATTTTTTCTACGGTTTTATGGAAAGGGGAAGGATAAAGGTGACATGGATTAGTCATAACTAAGATACTTGTATAAATACTGGTTTAATATAGTGTAACTTATTTGCTAATTCTGTGAGCTTTTAATAAAAACATAGTCCAACTTTTTATTTTCCCTTTAATATAATCAGTGTATACCACTACCTGAAAACTGTAACAAATATACTAGTATAAATTTGAAAAAAGTACATGGATAGAACTGTAAAATAGTTAAACAAGAGGGAACATAAAACACTTTTCGTCACATTAAAAAATTTCTGCAAAAAGAGAAAAGAACCAAACAGTCATGTAAGGGAAAAGGGGTTTGCCTTGGTCGCTGTCTTGACAGCTCTCCCCCAAATTATCGGAGAGGGAAAAACAACAATATCACAAAAGGGTACATTTCCCCGGGGGCCCGAATGGGTTTATCTGATGGTGTTCGCTCGTGGAGATAGTAAAACCATCTTTAGATTGTCTTGTAAGAAAGAAAATTTTTTTTAAAGATCTTTGCTGACTTGTTTAGAATTTGAAAGTTGGGGTAGGGAAAAGGGAAATTTTTAAATAATCGTCAAAAAAAGTTTAATTTTTTTAGCTTTCGGACTTTGATCTGGGAAACTGAATGAAACATGTTAGAATCGATAAGTCAGAAAAAAAACCCGGGTTTGAGGTCGTGTTTTTCTTGTGTGGAAAAGGGGGTAGGGACACAGCACGTCATAATTCCCAGCCTAGGTGTACTAGCGATAATGACGTCCTTTTCATAGTAACACGTATTTTACCCCAAATCTGCTGACATTGAAGATCATAAATTCATTACACATACTAAGCCATCGAAAAAGTCACCATGCAAAAATTTACCAAACTCACCAACGTGTTACACCCCTATCACTCAAACACCCCTATCCTAAACACACCCTTCCAAAAATACACCCCTATCACACAAAACACCCCTTAAAACAAAAGATCCCCTTTTTTCAAAACACCCCGTCTCATACAATACACCCTATCATTCAATACAGCCCCATCACTACAACACACCTCTCATACAATTTCACCCCATCATACAATACACCCCCACATTACAACAAATTCTCTCATACAATACACCCTTATCACTACAAAAACCCCCTTTACACAAAGAATCCCCTTACAAAAAAACCCCACCCACACAAACAAAACCCCCCACACCAAACACCCAACAATCACCCAACTTTAATACCCCACAACAAAAAACACCCCCCATTGCTTTTAAAACACCCATCTTTCAATACACCCCCATCACTCAAAAAAATCTTTATCACTAATACACCCCCATCATACAATACACCCCCATTGCTACAACACATCCCTATCATACATCACCCCTATTCTCAATATTTATCATAAAAATCCCCCTTTTCACTCAATCTTGCTTCCTTCATACAAAAACCTTATACAAAATACATTCCAATTAACAAGGTATCACAAATCGTAATACACATTCAAAACAAAACCATATTACGGGCGGGATGAACCCGCGGTTAGGTTTTATTTTTGACTCTCTGCTGCGGGTCAAACCCACCCATGTTTGGTTTGTTTTTCCTGAAAGATATGCCATCACCACTTACCAGCCTCACCACCACACAGCTCACCTTTTTTATTTACTATTAATACTACATTTCACATTGCATTGCCTATATCACTTCACTGTCCGTCACCGCACTTAATTTCTGAACTACAATCCCACGTTTTCCTCCCTACATTAACCCCCCCACGCACCCCTTTTATTACCATCTTCACCCCACAAAACTACATTTTCACTTTACAAGTCTTTTCATGACACAAAAACCCGCCAATTCGCTTAATTCTCATTTTCTTTATCTCTAGCTCGGTACCTTTATAAATAATTATCACAATCAACTAAACTCATCCTTTTAGAGCAGTAAAACCCGCTTACTATATTAAATTTAAGGGGGATATTTGGGGGGTAGAAAACTGCTTTTTATTCATCTAAAATCCGATTAAACTTTACTAATTGTTGTTCTTTTCATCTGGATTCCGAGAGTAGTTTGAATACCTCAAAATATGACCCTTTTAAGCTCGCTACTTGGCAGGAAAAAAAGGAAACTGGGGAGGGATGACAGGGATGCCTACCTCACGAGCCTAAAAACGCTGTGGGACTCAAAAGTAGTCAAACTGGGAAAGTCAGATTTTTTTTACTTCAGAAATACAAGTCAGGGCTTCCCGACTGCGATGTCTGTTGGGGGTGGAGGTGTCCTGCCTGGTAGCAGTGTGTAAGGATGTCCCAGCCTTCGTAAAACCTTTTGAATTAAACACACTTTGAAAACTTTTTAGCCAATTGTGGAGCCAGGGAACAATGGAATTTTCTTAAGTTGGCATTTGGTTGAAAGAAATTCTGACAAAGGATACATACATAAGATAAAAACCTGATAACATCATTGTTTCAGGTCCTCGGTAATTATAGATATTATAATTGATTTTGGAAGAGCAAGACGAAATGGGGGAATAATTGAACTTTTGTTTTCCCGATCCTGAACGATTCCCCCCTGCAGCCCCTGAAGTGGCCGAGGACAACCTTGTACCCACCCCCGTGTGAGCAAAGGGGGAAAATGTATCTAGTATTAGAACAAAATGTGATGAAGCCCCAGGAACTTGAAACGTTGCAGACAGGGCCCGGGAAAATGACCCACTGAAACGCCCTTCCCTCTTGGAGATCATTGCTCAAATCCAAAACATCATCAAATGTTTGAAGCCCTCCAAGAGAGAAGTCCCTGACCAAACCAAGGCCAAATTCTGGACAGAAGTTCCTGGCCAGACTAAGACAAAGTTCCGGACAGAGGTCCATGGCCAGAAGAAGACAAAGAAGACCCACAGTGCTGTCTCCAACGATATCAAACCAGTTAGCATGGTAGCAGAAGCAAGGCGGTCTGCAGCTGAAAAGAGTCGTGCTAGAGCCAGAGCATGGAAAAGGGCCGGAGGTTCCAGAAAATGAACATCTAGTAGGTGTAAAAAAAAAAAAAAAAAAAAAAAAAAAAAAAAATTAAGGAACTCGAACAGCAGCCACCTCCACGTGGTGAGTTCTGGGTGTTGTGTGTGACTGTAAATAATCAGTCATGCAAAATAGCTGAGAGCTGCTCACTTTACCTACATTACTTATCTGAGACAATAGAATTCTTCCACCGTAAGCCATGCATGTCGTAAGAGGCGACCAGTGTGCTGGAAACAAGGGGCTAGTGACCTCATTTCCTGTATACATTACTAAATTTTTTTTTTGGGCCACCCTGCCTCGGTGGGATACAGCCGGTTTATATATATATATATATATATATATATATATATATATATTATATATAATATTTTTAATAATGCAAGGAATTCGCGAGAGCAGGCGAAATATACACAAACACTGATCTCGGGCTGAAGGAGACTCGAACCTACGAACCTTAGGACAAGGTACGCAGTGCTTTACCAATCTATCCACCTTGTCCTAAGGTTCGTAGGTTCGAGTCTCCTTCAGCCAGAGATCAGTGTTTGTGTATATTTCGCCTGCTCTCGCGAATTCCTTGCATTGTTCAAATCTCTAGTAAGGCTGATGCATGCAGGGGATGAGATGTAAGCCTTCTCCCTGAAAGATGGCTGCCTTGGATCAAACGTGTAGCGCAAGCTACACGCCAAGGTATTGTCCAGTGTGGGTAGATTGGTAAAGCACTGCGTACCTTGTCCTAAGATTCGTAGGTTCGAGTCTCCTTCAGCCAGAGATCAGTGTTTGTATGTATGTATGTCGGTTTTTCAAACCATTCATCACAACTGTCAGACACTGCATCATCATGGGATCTTGTTACAAAGAATACTTCAACACTTGTTCAACCTTTGGACGAAGACCTACTTCGACTAGTGGATGGTACCACTATGACCCCGCCTCCACCTGCTTCACCTCACCTCACTACAGTATATAAGCCACGTCTACGGCCTTATGCTGTACATTCTACAAGATTGATGGACTGAACACATCGACTCCAGGTTGAGGGACTGATTACCTCATACTCCTCCTCTCCTTACGCCTTCCTCTTTGTATTGGACTGATGAAGCCACTGTGTGGCGAAACGTTTCCTGAATAAAGATTCCCATATGCTGCATAAGTGTCTCAATCTTCAACTTGTCGGTTTTTCAAACCATTCATCACACATGTATATATATATATATATATATATATATAATATATATATATATATATATATATATATTATATATATATAAATATATATTATATGCCCTCTCTTCTTAAGACTTTTAATATTAAAGTTGTATTAAAAAATCTTGATACAGTAAAAAAACTTTTGATAAAGAATTCCCCGCAAAATGCTGATGGATGTGTCTATAAGATTCCTTGTAAAATTTGCAATAAAGTTTATTACGGTCAAACTGGTAAAAATCTCGAACTAAGATTAAAACAACATAAATATAGCATTAGAACTCGACAAGATTCCAATGCTCTATTTATTCATGTAAGAGATTTTAACCATCCAATTGATTTTCAAAAAAGTTGAGAAAGTAGTATCAAGCAAGTCCATGGTCGACAGGAATATAATTGAATCTTGTTTCATAAAAAGCAGTTTTGACAATAATATGAATATTTCCTTTGGTTTATATAAATTAGATCCATTTATAATTAATAGAATTTGGGAAGAATTTAATAATACACTGGACAAATAATAATTTTTAAATTTTCTTGGGTAGAATAGTTTGTGGGTGAGTTGTGCAAAGGACCTGTCCAGTTGGGTCGGCGAGCGTCAGGTGTTTAACCGTTGTGGGATCTGATAGTGAGGTGTTGGCCAGACCCCTTATATAGCTTCCTTGGATGCTTTACTTTCATAGTTCCTTGATAATGTGAGTAGTCACGAAAGCGCTTGGAATTTCTCTATTCTTTCAGAGTGGTTGTTTTGCATATATATAATATATATATATATATATATATATATATATATATATTATATATATATATATAAAATATATATATATATATATATATATATATATATATATATATATGCTGTTTCTTTTTGTCTCATAAACACGCTAGATAACAGGCATATCTTGCTACTCCTACTTACACTTTGGTCACACTTCACAGACACACACATGCATATATATATATATATATACATACGTCTAGGTTTTTCTCCTTTTTCTAAATAGCTCTTGTTCCTCTTTATTTCTTCTATTGTCCATGGGGAAGTGGAAAAGAATCTTTCCTCCGTAAGCCATGCGTGTCGTATGAGGCGACTAAAATGCCGGGAGCAATGGGCTAGTAACCCCTTCTCCTGTAGACATTTACTAAAAAAGAGAAGAAAAACTTTATAAAACTGGGATGCTTAAATGTGCGTGGATGTAGTGGGGATGACAAGAAACAGATGATTGCTTGATGTTATGAATGAAAAGAAGTTGGATGTCCTGGCCCTAAGCGAAACAAAGCTGAAGGGGGTAGGGGAGTTTCGGTGGGGGGAAATAAATGGGATTAAATCTGGAGTATCTGAGAGAGTTAGAGCAAAGGAAGGGGTAGCAGTAATGTTGAATGATCAGTTATGGAAGGAAAAAGAGAATATGAATGTGTAAATTCAAGAATTATGTGGATTAAAGTAAAGGTTGGATGCGAGAAGTGGGTCATAATAAGCGTGTATGCACTGGAGAAGAGAGGAATGCAGAGGAGAGAGAGAGAATTTTGGGAGATGTTAAGTGAATGTATAGGAGCCTTTGAACCAAGTGAGAGAGTAATTGTGGTAGGGGACCTGAATGCTAAAGTAGGAGAAACTTTTAGAGAGGGTGTGGTAGGTAAGTTTGGGGTGCCAGGTGTAAATGATAATGGGAGCCCTTTGATTGAACTTTGTATAGAAAGGGGTTTAGTTATAGGTAATACATATTTTTAGAAAAAGAGGATAAATAAGTATACAAGATATGATGTAGGGCGAAATGACAGTAGTTTGTTGGATTATGTATTGGTAGATAAAAGACTGTTGAGTAGACTTCAGGATGTACATGTTTATAGAGGGGCCACAGACATATCAGATCACTTTCTAGTTGTAGCTACACTGAGAGTAAAAGGTAGATGGGATACAAGGAGAATAAAAGCATCAGGGAAGAGAGAGGTGAAGGTATCTAAACTAAAAGAGGAGGCAGTTAGGGTAAGATATAAACAGCTATTGGAGGATAGATGGGCTAATGAGAGCATAGGCAATGGGTCGAAGAGGTATGGGGTAGGTTTAAAAATGTAGTGTTAGAGTGTTCAGCAGAAGTTTGTGGTTACAGGAAAGTGGGTGCGGGAGGGAAGAGGAGCGATTGGTGGAATGATGATGTGAAGAGAGAAAAAGTTAGCATATGAGAAGTTTTTACAAAGCAGAAGTGATGCAAGGAGGGAAGAGTATATGGAGAAAAAGAGAGAGGTTAAGAGAGTGGTGAAGCAATGTAAAAAGAGAGCAAATGAGAAAGTGGGTGAGATGTTATCAACAAATTTTGTTGAAAATGAGAAAAAGTTTTGGAGTGAGATTAACAAGTTAAGAAAGCCTAGAGAACAAATGGATTTGTCAGTTAAAAATAGGAGAGGAGAGTTATTAAATGGAGAGTTAGAGGTATTGGGAAGATGGAGGGAATATTTTGAGGAATTGTTAAATGTTGATGAAGATAGGGAAGCTGTGATTTCGTGTATAGGGCAAGGAGGAACAACATCTTGTAGGAGTGAGGAAGAGCCAGTTGTGAGTGTGGGGGAAGTTCGTGAGGCAGTAGGTAAAATGAAAGGGGGTAAGGCAGCCGGGATTGATGGGATAAAGATAGAAATGTTAAAAGCAGGTGGGGATACAGTTTTTGGAGTGGTTGGTGCAATTATTTAATAAATGTATGGAAGAGGGTAAGGTACCTAGGGATTGGCAGAGAGCATGCATAGTTCCTTTGTATAAAGGCAAAGGGGATAAAAGAGAGTGCAAAAATTATAAGGGGATAAGTCTGTTAAGTATACCTGGTAAAGCGTATGGTAGAGTTATTATTGAAAGAATTAAGAGTAAGACGGAGAATAGGATAGCAGATGAACAAGGAGGCTTTAGGAAAGGTAGAGGGTGTGTGGACCAGGTGTTTACAGTGAAACATATAAGTGAACAGTATTTAGATAAGGCTAGATGTGGCATTTATGGATTTGGAAAAGGCGTATGACAGGGTGGATAGGGAGGCAATGTGGCAGATGTTGCAGTGAAGAGTTTTTACGAGGATAGTGAGGCTCAAGTTAGAGTATGTAGGAAAGAGGAAATTATTTCCCAGTAAAAGTAGGCCTTAGACAAGGATGTGTGATGTCACCGTGGTTGTTTAATATATTTATAGATGGGGTTGTAAGAGAAGTAAATGCGAGGGTCTTGGCAAGAGGCGTGGAGTTAAAAGATAAAGAATCACACATAAAGTGGGAGTTGTCACAGTTGCTCTTTGCTGATGACACTGTGCTCTTGGGAGATTCTGAAGAGAAGTTGCAGAGATTGGTGGATGAAAAGTGAATACAGGAAAGAGTAAGGTTATGAGGATAACAAAAAGATTAGGTGATGAAAGATTAGATATCAGATTGGAGGGAGAGAGTATGGAGGAGGTGAACGTATTCAGATATTTGGGAGTGGACGTGTCAGCGGATGGGTCTATGAAAGATGAGGTGAATCATAGAATTGATGAGGGGAAAAGGGTGAGTGGTGCACTTAGGAGTCTGTGGAGACAAAGAACTTTGTCCTTGGAGGCAAAGAGAGGAATGTATGAGAGTATAGTTTTCCCAATGCTTTTATATGGGTGTGAAGCATGGGTGATGAATGTTGCAGCGAGGAAAAGGCTGGAGGCAGTGGAGATGTCATGTCTGAGAGCAATGTGTGGTGTAAATATAATGCGGGAGAATTGTAGTTTGGAAGTTAGGAGGAGGTGCGGGATTCCCAAAAAACTGTTGTCCAGAGGGTGAGGAAGGGTTGTTGAGGTGGTTCGGACATGGGGGAGAAAATTTGGAGCGAAACAGAATAACTTCAAGAGTGTATCAGTCTGTAGTGGAAGGAAGGGGGGGGTGGGTAGGGGTGGGCCTAGGAAAGGTTGGAGGGAGGGGGGGTAAAGGAGGTTTTGTGTGCGAGGGGCTTGGACTTCCAGCAGGCATGCGTGAGCGTGTTTTGATAGGAAGGTGAATGGAGACAAATGGTTTTTAATACTTGACGTGCTGTTGGAGTGTGAGCAAAGTACATTTATGAAGGGGTTCAGGGAAACCGGCAGGCCGGACTTGAGTCCTGGAGATGGGAAGTACAGTGCCTGCACTCTGAAGGAGGGGTGTTAATGTTGCAGTTTAAAAAACTGTAGTGTAAAGCACCTTCTGGCAAGACAGTGATGGAGTGAATGATGGTGAAAGTTTTTCTTTTTTGGGCCCCACCCTGCCTTGGTGGGAAGCGGCCAGTGTGATAATAATAATATATATATATATTATATATATATTATATATATATAATATATAAAAATATATTATATATATATATATATTTATATATATGTCGTGCCGAATATGTAAAACTGGTCAATTAGCAAGAACTCACTTAAAATTAAATCCTTTCTAAAAAATTTTCTTATACGTTTAAAGATATATTTTTTTCATTAATGATAAAGTAAAAATTTTTAATTTTGCACCAAAAGAATCTTAGAAAACTTACCTAATCCTATTATGAGAAGAAAAATTTATTTTAGCCTAACCTAACTAAATATATGTTAGATTTGTTTACAGTAATTTAATGCTAAACAAACACAGTGAGATATATTTTTATCGTTAGGTTCAGAATGATTTTGGCGAAATTAATGCATACACAAATTTTCACTTATCCTATATGGCAAGATGAGCGTTGCTGTTTAAACCAAGATCGCAAGTTCTGCCTATTCGGCACGACATTTATATATATATTATATATATATATAATATATATTATATATATATATTAAAATATATATATATAAAATATATATATATATATTATATATATATATATATTATATAAAATTTTTTTTCAATTTATGGTGCATTGTTTTGATAGTGCTTTAACTCAATATAGTGTCCGTGGTATTGCCAGATGATGATGTGTAGTGATGTTGGTTTAATATAGTGATGGTAGTGCAATTTAGAGATAGTGATAAAGCATGGTAGTGGTAGTGTTGCAATGGTAGTGAAGCTTACTGTTGATAGTGTTTTGTACCTGATATTTATGATGATGTAATATAGTAATGGTAGTGTATCATCCAATAATGAGCAAGGAGATGCTCCGAGGTGGTGCTCCAGGTGGTGCTCCAGGTGGTGCTCCAGCATAACTCTCATACCTCAGCTTCTTGCTGGATGCAACGAACACTTATAGTCTCTTTTGAGAACTATGATATTCTCTTTGTTGTGAGTTTCTTCATGTTGTCCAAGGAAATCAGGTTCACCCTTCATAATTACTGAAGTAAAGGCTTGCAGTTGTGACTCCTGCTATGTTCCTGGGACATAGTATATGCCCTGTCGCTTTAGTGTATCAAGCAGGTCTCGGCAAACAAAGTGTCGCGGTGGTTTTAGTAGAAATGTTGATCAGTTTGATTTTATTCATCCCAAAACGGGTTTGTCCACTTTTTTGTTACCATTTTCAAAATAGCTGCTCAGAATTTTCATCTTTAAACCTTTGTAAAGGAGTTAAATCACGATCTTGTACTCCAAACCAACCTATATCTATTAGATTTCTCTCTTTATTTAAATATGTTTGAAGATACTCAACGAAGATATAGTAACGGCTCACATAACCTTTGTACCATTTGTATCATTTTTGATAGCCTCTACAAAAATCTTTCCTAAAGAGTTGTTGTCACTAAAGTTTAGAGCAAAGTCTCTTCCACTTTTCGCTGATGAATCTGACAACAGTGAACTGATAAATACTTTATATATTTCTCCTTTTCATAGGCAATGCGTCATATTATCCAAATTTTGATAAGCAACGTACCATAACCTTTTCGAGAATCCCGTATCAGTCCCGCATAATTTATTCCACGTTCCGAATGACGTAGTGAGCCTTGATGGTGCTCAAGGTACTCAGGGAACCGCTGCAATATATGAGAGACATGTAAGTTCTAAAACTGTTTCAAAATTTTCCTTACATCGTAGAGATACCTGACGGAGTTCATCGCTGGTGCCATGTGACAGACTTCGTCAGGGTGACCTTTCTCGAGTCCAGTGTTTCTCAGCGGGGGCCATTTGGACACCAGGAGGAGGAAAATCAAGTATTAAGGCCAGAAGATGAATTGGGAGGGTTATGCACCTTTTGAAGCTTTCCTTTAGATGCAACATGCGGATATTCACTCAGTTGCCACTATATTAAACAACATATCAAATTTAGCCAATCTGAAGCAGCACTTTAATGCCTATAAGCATGCAGGGCATGGTCAATGGGTTCAGTTGTTTTTCAGATCAAAAATCAAAATGGAGAAGAAAAGTGATCGAGGGGGGGGGTTGGGGGGGGGGTTGATTTGGGGGGTAAAAAATTGGTTTTTTTGACTGTCTTAGAGTTTGCAGGATGGTTTTTTTGTTTTCCAAAATTAAGTGAGCGGGGAGTTTTGGGGGGGACGAAAACGAGATGTTTAAAGATGAAGTAGAGGGAAAGACCAGCGGGGTTTTAATCTGAAAGGGAAAGGGGAAGGCAACCAAATAACCAAACATTTCTGGATGCTAACACTTTGTGCCTTGAAATGGATGGAAACAGCAAAATAAAACTATCCCGTTTCCACCCTTGCAGTTATGATCAGTTAACTGAAGTACGTGGCACAGCACACCCAAAATTAGACAGATGAAAAATTTAAAAACATCGCCTGGGCTGGTAAAGCGATTTTGCTAAATAGGGGAAAAGTAGTGTGAAATCTGGGCAAACATTTGAATGTGTTGGAACGGAAAATTCGCAGCTGAAGTGCAGCCCGATCTTCACTTGTAACTGCGTGATGCTATATGTAACATGGACAAAATCTCTAAGGACTGTGTCCCTATTTTGAATCTAGGCACAAAAATTCGGGTTTCTAAGGGCAAAGGCGGCCCCCCTTCCAAACAGGAAGGGGAAAAAACTCCCAAATAAAGATGGGGCCCGGGGAAAAACGGGGGAAAAGAAAAAACGTTATACAATTTCCCGAGGTACAAAGTAACAATACTGATGGGATGAAACAGAAGGGGTTTATGCCTCTGGGGTAGTTTTTACCATTACCCGTAAAAACTGCTGGAAGCATGATGTCCGTACAGGGGGGCGGTAGGCTTTGGGGAAAAAGAAAAAAATTCACCAGTATGGAAAGAGCCACAAAAAATTAATCCTGGCAAACAAAAAAATTTCCCTCTTGCAGATTCTATGCCTTGGGTTTGCTGGCATGGTATATCTGGAAAAAAATGTGGGGCATGCCTTTTGTCATTCCAAAAAAATGTCGCAAGCACTTGACAACTTATTTCACCACGAATTTTTGGGCCTTGTCAGTTCATGAAAAGAAAAAGTACAACATATACTGTCGTCACACAAAAAATTTAAAAGGGGAAAGGGACAAACACCCAGACAAAAAAATCTCCAGAGAAGGAGATCTTTTGGTGCCAGAAAAGGAAAAAAGAGGTAAGAAATGAAAATCCTACACCAACCGAAAAAAACTTTGGAGTGGAGGGGCAGTCTTGGCCTCCATCCGAATAACGTTATTAAAGCCGCAAAGAAGTCCCCTTAAATTCCTCAATTAAAGACATTTACTTTTCCAACATAAAGGGGGGCCCAAAACCCTCAACAAACAAAGAAATATCTTACTCAAGGGGCTATCACGGAGTCAAATACGGAACCAGAATATAACCTTTAGATGCGACAGATTAACAAGCAACAAGGGAAGGCTTGGCCTGTACATTAAGGATCGCTCATTTCCCCAGAACTATAAACACCTCAAATATTGTAATTGAAGTTTTGGATAAAAGATCGAAAACCCCCAAACCCTTTTCATGTGGTTGTAACGAGCCCTTTGAAAAGCAACTTCCCAGCAATTCTAGGAAAAGTTTTGGAAATTGACCATGTTTTGGAAAAACCTCCTAATCCCGCCTCAAAATCTTGCTACTAGGGGATTTCAGCCTGAGGCAACTAAAATGGAGGAGTGTAGCAAATAAGTTTCAGAAGAGGCAGTCAGATGAAAATTCACACACACATGAGCTATTTAAAAATCTGCACCAAATTCACCTTAAAACCCGCAAAAAAAAAGCCTACAAGACTGAAAAAACACTGGACCCCATCTTCACTAACAAAGACGATCTGTAATATTATAAGAGATCAAAGCAATACACTAGAGGTACAAAAATGTATGCACAGGGCTCCTGACCCGCAAAATGTGATCTTTTTTGAGGGTGCTTCATAAAAAATTTAACTTCAATAAAAAAAACATACATGGGAACAAGTCAACAACGTCTTAAAATGAAAAAAAGCTGAGAAGATATTCTAACAACACGGATCCGATCCTTTTCAAAGAGAATTAACTCGTGGCATTGAGGTTTGCTCAAGGCACATTCCTTTCAGAAAAAAAATAAAAAATGTAAAACTAGAAGAGGGAAACGTCTATTAAACACAGGAGTCCAAAAGGGTGTAAAGGGGCAAAAAAAAACACAGCAGAAAAATTTTGACTTTTTTTATCCCTTCACCAATTTAGAACGTATATGTACACTTATACACTATGTACAGGTAGGTATTGTGCACTCACGGTAAACAAGGGAGAATAGAAGCCACTAGAGACAGGGGCCGTGCTTCAAACCCAAATTAGAATCGGAATGACAAGGGAGACAGGGAGTGGTACCCACTAGCCTCTGGATTGACAAAACCATTTTCATTGGCGGAACCTGGTTATGTTGAAGACGGAGCCCCATCAACTCTTAGTCACCGGTTCGCTGGTTGTGGGGGGAGAGCCCGTAATGAGGGTTTGTAAAAAGCGCCCGAAAAAAGATTACGACTCTTTTATGCCCCACGCTTCCTATACATGCAAAAGGGAGGAATCAAGAATACTGAAAAACCCGTTTAAAACTGAAAAAATGAAGGGAAAACACTGGTCAGATAAATAGCAAATATTAACTTAAGTTAGGGAATTTACAGGAAAAAAGAATTTAGGAAGAACTTTTAAAACCATAAAGGAACTTGAAAAATCAAAATTCTCTTTTCTTTGCCAATCTAAGGAAAAAAAAAGACCCCGCTTTGGACCCTTAGACGAGTAAGACCTACACAGATGACAGGAAAAAAATGGGGAGATACTAAAGTCCCCTATTAAAATCAGTTTCAGCGAGCCGTTAAACCGACTAAGGATCGACAATCTAAATAACTTTTAATGACCGAGATCAAATCTGGTCATTTCAAAAAACTCTGACGTTATCCCCCAAAACCGCAAAACTTCGAAAAGGAAAATTTAAAAATAGCCCCCGCCCCTTGTCCCAGGCCCAGACTCGTGGAACCCGTGTTAATCAAGAAATGCAAGAAGCCCTGTCACGTGCCTTCAGCATTCTGTGGAGAAGGAGCAGAACAAGGGGTCATCCCACATCACTAAAACTAAATTCTTCTCTTATGAATTTAAAAGGGAAAAACCTAAGTTGCTTTTAACAGTGCCCTAAAATACATAAAGAAATAGTAGATCTAAATAAATCCCAGTTTCAGGACCCGTTAACCAAAAAGGAGAAAAAATTTTAAGACGAGATAAGTTTATGACCAAATATGTTCAGTAAAGAGAAGTAACAAAGGCGATTAGAAAGGCAAACGTAGATATGAAATTAGAGTCTCAAGGACTAAAATAACCAAGGGGTTCTTTCAAGGTATAGGACGAAGGGAAGGAAAAAAGTAGGACCTCTGAAATCTGGGAATGGACAGCTGACGGATAATGAACTGGAAATGTGTTCCTTATTTAATGACTATTTTTGGTCAGTTTTACACAGAAGATGTAAATGAGATTCCAGTAATTAACAATTTTAGTTCCTGATGAATTCAAGTTAACTAATATTACTGTCACGAGGGACATGGTTATTAAACAGATAGACAAACTGAAACAAAATAAGTCCCCAGGACCCGATGAGTTGTTTTCAAGGGTACTTAAGGAATGCAAGATGGAGCTTAGTCAGCCATTAACGAGTGTATTCAATGCGTCATCCTTTACCAGTGTTGTGCCAGAGAAGTGGAAGATGGCTAATGTGGTTCCTATATTCAAATCAGGGGATAAGTCCACTCCTTCAAATTACCGTCAATAAGCCTGACATCTATAGTGGGCAAGTTATTAGAATCAATTATAGCTGACATTATCAGAAGTCACCTTGAAGAGCATAACTTGATAAATGAATCTCAGCATGGATTCACGAGAGGTCGTTCCTGCCTGACAAACTTACTGACGTTCTTCAATAGAACATTTGAGGCAGTTGACAGTGATAAGGAATATGATATTGTTTATTTGGATTTTAGTAAAGCCTTCGACAGAGTGCCTCACAAGAGACTCTTAAGAAAAGTGGCAGCTCATGGAATAGGAGGTAAAGTTCTAGCATGGATTGAGGCATGGCTTACCAATAGAAAGCAGAGAGTTACCATTAATGGAGTGAAATCTGAATGGGGATTAGTCACTAGTGGCGTTCCACAAGGATCAGTTTTAGGCCCTCTCTTGTTCATAATTTACATTAATGACCTTGATGAAGGGATTACTAGTGACATGAGTAAGTTTGCTGATGATACAAAGATAGGCCGTATAATTCACTCTGAGGAGGATATCAATGAACTCCAGGACGATTTGAACAAATTAATGTCTTGGTCTGAGAAATGGCAGATGAAGTTTAATGTGGATAAGTGTAAGGTACTTGCCCTTGGTAATGAAAATAATCCTCGAAGCTATAATCTAGGTGAAGTAGAGCTTGGTCATACAGAATGTGAAAAAGACTTGGGAGTTATGGTAAGCAGAAATCTAAAGCCAAAACAGCAGTGCCTCAGTGTGCGCAACAAGGCCAACAGATTACTTGGATTTATCTCAAGAAGTATAAGTAACAGAAGTCCAAAAGTTATTTACAGCTCTATACATCACTAGTGAGGCCTCATTTAGATTATGCTGCTCAGTTTTGGTCCCTTACTACAGGATGGACATAGACTCATTAGAGAACATACAGAGAAGAATGACTAAAATGATTTACTGTGTAAGGAACCTCCCGTATGAAGATAGACTTAAAGCCTTAAATCTCCACTCTCTGGAGAGGCGTAGAATGAGGGGAGATATCATTGAAGTGTATAAGTGGATGACGGGCATAAACAAGGGAGACATTAATAAAGTACTGAGGGTGTCGAACCAGGTAAGAACCAGGAATAATGGATTTAAGTTGGATAAATTTAGATTTAGAAAGGACATAGGTAAGTACTGGTTTTCTAACAGAGTTGTAGATGCGTGGAACAGTCTTCCCAGTGGGGTGATAGAGGCTAGGACCTTGGGTAGCTTTAAGAAGAGACTGGACAAATATATGAGCGGGAGGGGCTGGGTTTTGATTGGTGTTGAGGGGTGCGGGGTTGCTTGGACTTTAAAAATTTTCAAAGCCCTTGTTTTCCTTGGGCCCTTTCCCTTTTAAATTTAAAATTTTTTTTTTAAGTTTTTTGAAAATTTTAAAAAACCCTTTTAAAAAAAAATACAAAAAAAACCCCCCCCAAATTTTATTAAAAAATTTAAAATTTAAAAAAATTTTTTTTCCTTTTAAAAACCTTCCCTTTTTTTTTTTTAAAAACCAAAAAAAACAAAAATGTTTATTTTTCAACCCCAAACCCCCAAAACTTTTCCCAACCCCCCTTTTAACCTTTTTCCCATGAAAAAAAAAAAAAATTGTTCAAAAAATTTCCCCATAAAAAAACCCCCTTTTTAAAAACCCCAATTTTTTATTTTTTTAAAATTTCCTTTTTTTTTTTAAATTTTTCCCCCAACCCTTTTTTCCCCTTTTTGGGTTTAAACGTAATACTAAATTCCCCCCCCCCTTTTGTTTTCCGACCCAAAACCATGTGGAAAATGTTAAAAAACTTTGTTTAAAAAAGTAATTTACTTTTTAAATTTTCGACCGTGGTTCTAGTTAAAAGGAAAATTAAGCGTGGAGTTTTGGGAACCCTAAACCTTTTTGTTGTGGGGCCTTTCAATCTTGAAAAAATTTTGGCGCCCAACCCCGGTTGAGGGATGCCCTCACCCCTTTTTTTTAAATTCTCCTCTTCTTAAGCCCTTGTGGGGAAACTTTTTCCCAAAAAAGTCCCAAAGTTCCAGGTTTTAAATTTTAAAAATTTTATTTTTTGGGGTTTTTAGAAATTTGGTTATTTTTTAAATTTTTTTCCCCCTTTGGGGGGGCCCTTTTGGGGTTTTTTTTTGATTTAAAAACCCTTTTTTGTGCCCTTCTCGCATATTTTGACCCCCAAAAAATTTTTTTTTTTGCATTTCTTAAAAAAAGAGTTCCACGAGTCGGGTTGGGCGTGTTTATTTTTAAAGGGTTCTCTCAGTCTAGTATTTGAATTTCGTCTTTAGACTTATTAGTGGTCACTAAACGAGTCGTATTTTAAATTTTTAGTACCATTTATTTCTTTGAAGTCATATGTGTAAATTCCATCTTGTTTGAGCGGGGCCCGATAAAGAATTTTTTTTGCCCTTTTGGCTTGAAAAGAAAAATTTTGAATTTCTTTCAATTTTACTAAACGCTTTTACCCCCTTTCCTGTCTTCCTGGATCTTGAAGAGTCCTTAATTAAGCCAGTATTTTTCACTTCCCCCGGTTGGGCCCTCCCCCCGGTTTCAGATAACCTGCATTCTTGAGGACTTTGGATTCTTCGTTTTCTCGATGAAGGGGCGTCTCTCTCTCCATTTTCTTCTTCTCTTCGGCTACCAAGAAGTTTTTTAAGGATGGTTTATCCCAAAAGTTCCCCCATGTTTCAAACATGATTTTTGTCCCCGCTTGCTCCGTTGTTAACAATTTGGAACAAACCCCCGAGCGTAAAATTTTTGCTGTCAGCCCCGTGAGTGTCGAACCATTTGTGGGGGAAATTTTTTTTATTGGGTTTTTTACTATTCCTATTTGGAAATAATCAATTTTTCCCCCTATCTCTGGGTTTAGGGGGTTTTTTATTTTAGATAAAGCCCTGGGGGACTTGTCCCCCTTGAGTGCCTCCCGGGAATTTTTTCTCTTTTAAGACTTCTTCCAATTGTTATTTAAATAAAAATAAAAAGCCCTTTTCATACTGGAACCAAAATTCCTAACTGAATTTAAAAAGGGGCTTATAATTTTCGGTCCCCACTTTGGAATTCAAAATCACTTTGTTTTAATGGTGTTGGGGGGAAAAGTTTATAAGTCCCCTTCTTCTAAATGTGGGGGTTAAGTGTATTTTATTTTTTTAGGAAACAACCCGCGAGTTTGGGGATTGAAAGGGGGGGGGGGGGGGAATTTTCCAAATAGTCAAAATTTTCCCAATTTTTTCTTTTCCTTGGTTTCTTCTTTATTGAAAAACTTCAGCCTCATCATTTTTTGTAAATTTTTCTCCCCGGAAATGAGTTTTCCTAAAGGGAAATCCCCTTCTTTTTTTCCTGTTTATCTGTCGCTTTTTTTTAAAAAAGGGGTTTTTTACCCAGTTTTCAAAATTTCATTGTTATAGTGATTTTTGCGGGGTCTCGTGAAAGGTTGCAAAACATCACTTTGACCCCCTAGAAGTTCATGATAAAAGGGTTTTTGTTGTTGGTGGGTGGCTTTTGTCCTGTATATTAGCAAATATAAAGAGGTTGTGTGTTTGTTGTGAGTAGCGACATTATTCCCCCCAAAAGCCGAAATTAAACAGCAGAAAAAAAAATAATTATTATTTTAAAAATTTAAAAAACGGAAAAGTATATGATTTTCGGAATGATTTTGTTTTTGATGTGGGGATATGTGAGGACACGTTTAGGAAAAAAAATAGTGAGGGGAAAGATAAAACCTGGAGGGTATCCCTGGGAAAAGGGTTTTTTGGGGGGTTAAGCCCCCCGGGCCCCGGTCTGGCCCCGGGCCCTCGTGGGGGAAAAAGGGGTCTGATAAACCCAAAGGCTTTTAAACTGTGGCCGAATAAAAAACCCAACCCTTTACGAACCACACCCAGTGATCGGTTTTACTGACTATACGGCCTGTTCAGCGCCTTCTTAAAGATACCCGGGGGCTTTTGGGTTTTAATCCCCTTTTAAGTTTTTGGGGAGGCATTAAACCTTTTTGGGGGCCCTGACTTTTTACTGTTTTTGTCTCTTGCAAAATTGGGGGGGCCCCCCCCCATGCTTTTTAAAGGGGGAAATGTTGCTTTCCCCCCGAGTCTTTTTGCTTTCTTTAGGGTGTTTTTCCCTGTACAAGTTAGGAAACTAATCCCTCTAGGATTTTCCAAGTGTAAACTATCACACTTTTTTTTCTCGCCTGCATTCGGGGAATACAGACTTGAACTTTCCCCAAGGACTTAAAACCCGTTTCAGTAATTTAGATGCTTTTCTTACTCATGTGTCCCGTGAATTTTTCTGTACACTCCAGGTCAAAAAAATTTCGCCTGCTTTTGAAGGGGGCAGATTAGTGTAAGCAGTTTTCCCGCCTAGAGAGAAGAAGCGGGGGGGAGTTTCATGGGCTTGGGGCCCGGGTTTTTTGAAGGTTCTCATTATCCATCCTTTTATTTTTCTAAACAGATGAGGTAGATACTTTGTTGTGGTCTTCAAAGGTGAGAACCCCGGACTTATCACACAAACCTCTTTTATTCCCCTCTCTCCTTCCTTTTTTGGATGCCCCCTGCCCCTCCTCCCCTCCACTCGATTTATAAAACCCTAAAGTCTTTCCAAAACCACCTCTACACCTCCTCCAAATTTTCCACTCTACGAATTCTCTGCATTACATTCACCCACTTCCCCTTAGACACGGAAACTCCACTGCCCTCCCCCCCCCCCCCCCCTCCTTTGCTGCGCTTTTAAAACCCTAGGGTTTTCTCATGGGCTTTTGGAGTTGTACCATTTTACTTTTGTATTTCCCTTCTTTCCCTCCAGGGAAATTAAATTTTTTATTTCCACAGATACCTCGTGCACCATCCCCATTTTTTTTCTTTTTAAATCCCCTGAGACAAGTTTACCCCCAAAGGATGTTTTTGGGAAAAAACATTCCCTTTAAAATTAAGTAAAAAAAAAAAGAAAATATTTTTAAAACTGTATTCCCAATCTAAAACTATTCACTTATTTTTATAACTGGATAAAGAGAGATTACAGGACTTATGAAAGTCAAAATTAAAAATTTTAAAATTTACGGGTCAACTTTTTTCAGTGAATAGATGGATTGAAAATACATAACTAGTTGAGGAAGGGAGGTTTGGGACGACCCAAAAGGGAAAAGGAAAATTTTTTAATTTTGGAATGAAGGGTTTGGAAATTTTTTTGGACGGGAAACTTTTTGTTAGCGATTTCTTGTTTGGGATCGGATTTTTTTTAAAAAATTTTTGTGACGAACCACCTAGAAAAAAATAACCCTGCTTGACTTGGTTCTTCCCAAAACAAGGAATCACTAATTAAAAAACCCTTGTGTTTAAATATGAGGGAAACCCATAAAAATTTCATTTCGTTTAAATATATTTTGGTTTACGTTAACAACTAAAACCCAGTAATTTTGTCCCCTGACTTTAACTAGGACATTTTTTTATGGGAAATGAAAAAATTTTTCTGGGTGGTGTGAATTGGGTGAATTTTTACTGAGTCTTTACCCTTTTGGGGTCAGGTAGGCAGTTAGGGTTGAAAAATAACTTTTTTAAACAGTTGGGTTAAAAGCTTCCCCAAGCTTTTGTTCCAAATTAGGGAAATTAGTTTTCCAAATTTGAAAAAAAACCCTTTAAATTTGGAATAAAAAATATTTTTAGCAAATATATATGTCAAAAGGGGAAAATTTATAGGCGAATCAAAGGGAAGGGGGGGCTCTTAAAAAAATTTTAATAAAATTAATTAAAAAAAAATATTTAAAAAAAGGGGAAAAGAAAAGTTAAGAGGGATTTTGAAGTCGCAAGTCATTGAAAACGGGGGGAACCCCTAAAGGATTTTTTAAGGTAATGAGTAAGATTAGTGAAAAGGAAAACCCATTTAAAAGTTATAAAGGGTTAGCTCACTGCCCTTTTTAAAGAAAAAAAATTGGGGTACAATATTCAAAATTTTTTCCTTCGTTTTTTTTGCAGGAAAATTCAAAAGGAAAAATCCAAAAAAAAGAAATACATTTGGGTCCCTCGTTATTCGTAATTAATCCTTTCCCGGGAAAAGCCTTTACTATAAAAAAAATTTTTAGGGATTTCCCCGAATCTATTTTCCCCTTTAAAAATTAATTTTAAATAAAAATTTATCCGTTCCTGACACCCAGAAATATTAAAACAAAAAATTTTTTAACATGAAAAAATCATTTTTGAAATTTAAAAAATTTTAAAATTGGGAAATGTTAAAATAAAATATTAACAGCATAACAATTACCCTTTTTTTGGGATTTTCTTAGTGTATGCGGAGACCTTTGGGGGGAGAGAGAGTGGATTGTTTATTGTTTGGAAAGGGGAAATTTCCCTTTTATAACACCCAGGTTCCCCTTTGATTTTTAGGGTTGTCTTTCTCTGTTTTTAATGCCCCTAGGACCACCTTGAGGGCAGTGGGGGCCCTGTTTTCACCAAATTAACTGAGGGGGGAAGCTCTGTTTTGGGGTCTCTTTAACACTTCCCCAAAAAGCCCCCAAAACTTTGTCCCCCTGTACAAAGTTTTCCAAACCCGGCTTGCAACAAAAATTGTTAGGGTGATGTTTCTCCATAAAGTTTCCCTTTTACCCCACATAGTAAAAATCTCTTTTAATTTCTGAAGAAAGGCCCTTTTTTTCCCTCTCTCTTCCTCCTTCTGCAAACAAGTTTGAGCCCGCCCATGTGTTGCTTTTCCTGCTGAAGCTCTTGCAGCTCCCGAGTGGTGGCCCCTTTCATTGTGGTCTTCCCCCAAATTTTTCCCATCCTCCAAAAATCACATCCAACCTCATGGAACTCCCCAGTGGGCCCCAAAAAGATTTTATAACGGCATTGGCCTCATTAGGGTCAGGCCCCCAAATTTTTCAAAATCCCTCTTTTCGACACAATCGGCCACAATTTTCTCCCGGGAGAGTTCAAAAATTCCCGGTAGTCACTCCCCCCCAAGCCCCTACCTTTTTAAGGGTTATGCGTGGAGGTTTTGAAAAATGTTCTCTCCAAAATTCCCCTTTGGGTCAAGCCCCCGGGGTCTGGGTCCCCAGTCAAGCACCTGTGAAAATTGCTTTTTTTGTAGAGTTTTTTTAAAGTTTGCAATAACCTGTGGTCCATGGGGGGAGGGGAAAAAAATGGTACTCGGGGGGAAGAACTTTTTTGGATGAAACAAACTCCCCGAAAAATTTTGGTCAAACCAAGGGTTTTGGGGTTTAGGGGGTGCATTGTCCCTTACTAGCAGGCAAATTTTAGATCCAAATTCTTTTCGAAGAAAATTTCTCCCTTTACACTAGGGCCCAAAAACTTTATTGAACCACTCGACGAAAAAAATTTTCCCTCGTGGGCCCATGCCTTACTATTAGATTTCCAAAAAAACACACAATTTTCTTTCATTAAAATTTTTTTTTCCCGAACACTTGGGATTTTTTGGGAAAGGTACACTAGTAATGGCTTCCTTTTAAATCCCCACTAGCATTAGCACAGAACATTTTGGGCAACCTGTCTTTATAGGTTTTTTGGGGGGGGGCCCCCGGCATTGCCTTTTCCTTTTTGGTAATGAAAGGGCCTCTTTGGCTTTTCTTCCAAAAAAGGCCCGTTTCGTCAAAAAATTTAACACTTTTTCAGGTTTCGTCCCTTTAGGGCCCCCTTGTTACTCCCGGAATTCATGCACTATTTTTCAGCTGCCTTTTGGTCCGAAAAAGGCCGGGCCCCCCATGCCTTTACAAATGTGTATGCCCCCCCAAGTTTACGGTTCTTAAATTCTCAAACCAGCCCTTTTTGGCCTTAAAAATTTATCAATTCCCACTTTTGCAGGCAATTTCTTTTTCCAAAAACTTCATGCAAATGCCTAGTTTTCACAAGGGGGTTTAAAAGAGGTTTTAAAAAGTATTTTCCCGCTAATTGTTTTCCCTTTATCCACACCAATAATAATTCTCAAAACCTCCCTTTCCGGTACTGGTGATCTCAAATTTTTTTAGCCTTGTTACTCCCTTTGGGCCAAAAACAGGGATCCTTTTATTTCATTTTTCTTTGGGCCCCATGGGAAAAAATAAGGGGTTTTGTGGGTTTCTTTTTAAAAAACCCGGACGTTCGGCCCCACTTGTACCCACTTTCTATTTTTTTCAAATTTGGGGGGGGGGGTTTTTTTAAATTTTAAAGTATTTCTCCCTTCTTTCCCCCAGGCTTGGCCCCTTGGAGCTTTTTTGGAGCCATGGGAGCTTATTTTGTACTTGCAAGCAATAAAAAAAAATGGATTTATTATGAAATATTTCGCTGGTGTCGTGAGGGGACTTTGCTCACTGGTCAAACAATGCCAGTTGTGTACGATTGTTTATAAATACCGACAAGATGAGTGTATGACAATTGCAACATCTGGTGTATCGTTTTGTGACGTTTCGCCATCCCGTGGCTTTATTCAATACATATTTCTAGGACATAGCTGAAGGACAGTAGAACTATGTAAAGAAGATGAGGTAATCAGTCCCTCAACTAGGAGTAGGTGCGAACAGCACCATAGTCGTGGAGATTCTGAGCAGTAGAAGAATCCTGGCGTCTTCTTTAGTAACGTAAGGTTATACCTACTACCTCATCACCACCACCCCACTACTACTACTACTACTACTATACTACTATACTACTACTACTACTACTACTACTACTACCTCTTTTCTGCCTATAAATACCCGTCCTGCTCGACTTTTCGTTTGTGTGTCTCTGTAATGGCCCAAGTCGGACCGTGGTCGTCGTCGTAAGATTCCTCTTTCTATGTGCTGGTTTCTTTGTGTACAAATTAATATATCAAAACAATTGAATTGTCCACATAAAATTGTTACCTAAAAGACATTTATCAAACCACATGGATAATGTAACTACCACAGGGACAATTAAACAGCCTTAAGATATTAAAGTACCCCACTTTACAATGAAACATTCAACACAATGTGTCTGCTATAGCCCCATCAGTGCCCTTTTTATTTCCTTCATACTTATAATAAGCTTCCTGATTACACCATCTTACACGACCCTCAGCCATCTCTGCACACTACATATAATTTTGTTCCTTTTGTATTGTCGTCACCAGACTACCTAGTCAATCTGGCGGTGAGGTGTATCTCCAGTCTAATACAGTTACGGTAGAGTGGATAAAGGTAAAATTGTTCTTCTCCCTAGTGCTCTTTCTGTGTCTTAAATGAGATTATTCTAGAGAGCTCTAAAATTAGATCATTAGAAGAATGAAAAATTTGAGAAGTAGGAGCAATGCAGGGCTTTTTTTCCGCTACTGGCCCATGCTAGGCAGCTCTAACTCACACTTATTCATAGGAACATAAAGAAGGAGCACTGATGCAGACCTCACTGGGATCAAACTAGGAAGACCCAACTCTCCCACTCCAATCCCACTCATGTACTTGTCTAACCTATTCATAAATTTAAAACATCTTAGCTTCAGTGCGCCATCGGGAGTTTGTTCCACTCTTCCTATAATCTCTGTTACCTAACCATTGCTTTCAATATCCTTTCTAAATCTAAATTTTTCTAATTTGCTAAGTCCTTTTGATTAGACATTTTTACATGTTATTTACATCCCCCTTTTGTTATTTCTGTTTTCATTTATACACCTCAATTATTTACCATTTTAATTTCTACGCTGTAAAGAGAAATGTGCAGATTCAGCCCCTTCGGCCTTTTATGCAGGAACATTTCTGATAAATTGGATCAACTTTGGTATCGTATTAATGTTGGGGTAGTGTATTACGACCAATATGTTAGGTAAAAAGCAAATGTGCAATATTGTGACATTTTATTGTGTAACGTTTCGCTCTCCATGAGCTTTATCATGCAGTACGGCTTGGATAAAACTCAAGGAAAAAGAAACGTTGCCACAATAAAAAGTCACCATTAGCTTTCATTTTGTTCTTTTTTCCAACTACTAGTGACTTACAGAAACGTGCGACAGAATCTGAACAAAACCAACAACAATGAAGTGGAAGAAAAACCCTCCGAATTACATTGGTTTCCTGGTCAGCGATGTTGTAACTTACATTTAAAGATTTTTTGACTGAAAAACCAGTAAAATATCCACCATCTCTTCAGCTGCTATTTTAAAACTAGTTCAGAAAATAACCATGAGTGATCTGCACGAGTGCAGGAGTATTACATGCATGTGGGGTGTGTTGACAAAGTATATGTGGGGTAACACGCCAGATCTTGGTTGGTGGGATCAGGGAACAACAAAAACGCGCACTGCAGCAATATGACCGTAAAAATCGTGTTCCAAATAGGGTCGATGTTGGCTGCCTCCTGAGTTTTCAGTGGGCAGACTTGTATTAAGAAAAACGATTTTACGGACGGCGAAAGTTCATAGTAGCTGCCCTAATTACGGTCAGCAACACTATTTCATCAAATGTCCAGCTAGCTACGTATCCCCAAATTGGTTATCATGAGTTATTACCAATTTCGGTGACCACTGTAACATGATGTCGACTTGTCCTTCTCCAAACCCAACCCCTCTCACAAATTACTACCACCACTATACTACTACTACTACTAGTACTACTTCTACTACTACTACTCTACTACTACTATATACTACTACTACTACTACTACTACTATTACTTCTATCTACTATATTACTACCTATTACTGGCTATTACTACTAATACTACTATTTACTACTATTACTACGATTACTACTACTATATATTACTACTATTACTACTACTACTTTACTACTGCAATTACTACTACTACCAACTTACTAGTGCTACCACGTGACTTTAAACTTGTTAAGAACATAAGTGCAACTAATGTGACATTTTTACTGTTGCAACATTTCGTTCTACAGGAGCTTCAAAGTTGTTACAAAGCTCCTGGAGAGCGAAACGTTGCCACACTTAAAATGTGCATTAGTTACACTTGTTTCCTTTTAGCTTAACATATTGTCGGTAATTCTATATACTCTAATACTGTTTTCTTGGTATCTCTGCATTAGGACTGAAGAAGCCAATTGTGGCGGAACCGTTTCTTTTATAAATGACCCTGAACTGTACATAAATGCTCTTTTTCCACACTTTGGCATCCTTTTCTTACATTCATGTAAACAGTGACCAAAAAAACTGTGATGCATAATATAAATGAGGCCTACCAATGGATACTGGGATTATTCTTTGATATACTAACCTGAGAACTCTGTTATTCATACAGTCTTTATATGAAGCCAAGAATTCTATTCACTTTATTGCAAACACTATGGCACTGTTGTCTGACTTTATATTACTTCTTAACCAGGACACCTATATCTTATTGCTTCAGTGATTAAGATCAACGTTGTTTGGATTATTGTCCATGGTTACTTTCTTTTCCAAGTCTACATTAACCCGAATTGCCATTTCTCCGACCACACTGAATCTGTTATTCAAATCTTCCTGTTGCGGCCCCTAGAGTTCTCGTCAGAATTAATTCGTTGACATGTTTTGGTGTCATCGGCAAACCTGCTATGTCGCTTTTTATTCATCTTTGTACTTTTATAATATATGTGACATCGATGACCCAAAAAACTGACCCCTGTGGAACACCGTTGTGAAGCGTCCACAGTCTGAATCCTCCCAGTTTTGCAAACTCTCCGTTGATTATCTGTCAGCCACCACACCTCTATCCAGGAAAAAAAATTATCCTACTATTTCATGTGCTTCTACTTTCCTCAAACAATTTTGATGTGGGAACGCTATCAAAACCATTACTGACAATCTGTATACATAATATCATGGTTTACGAGTAAAACACGTAAACATATTACTAGGGACATATTTATTAGAAACATTATTTCGGTCCTGGGACCTGGATCAGGGTCCAGGACCGAAACGTTTCCTAATGAATATGCCCTAGTTGTTTGCGTTCTTTTTTTTTTCTAAACAGATTGATAGGTCATCTGTTTACAAAGGTTTATACTACTCAATATAATATTATTTACCTCCTCAAAGGACCTTATTGGAAAAAAGTTAGTTAATTCGTAAAGTAGGAACGCCCTTGTACAACCATGCTGAGATACAATGATCAATTTACGTATGCCAAGTAGACTTATTAATTCTTGATTCCATTAGTTTTCGATTATATCAATTTATCCTAATAAAGGTTAGGCTATTTGGTCTCTTGCCTTTTGCAGACGGATATCACATTTGTCATTTTCCACTTAAATAGCACTATGCCAATTTGTTTTGTTATGTTGTACATGTTAGCAATGGTTGCTAAGTTCTTCCTTATCATTCCTTTAATAACCCTCAGGGACAGTTCACCTAAGGCCCAGGGATTTGTTTGGGTTTAAAATCTGTTTGTCTTAGAACCATGTCATTAGTGATTCGTTCGTGCATACTATAACAAAATTTTCGCCCTGATCTATTACAGTGGTCCCTGCTTTTCGTAGTTCCCGGCAATCGTAAAATTCGCCATCATAGGGGTTTTTTCGTATATAACATGGACTCGCTTTTCTTAGGTTAACTCGCGGAGGTCGTAGTTTTCGTCCGGGACGCGTACTCACGGCGTGAGCCAGGGCGGCAGCGTCTGGCATTGTTTACCGTGAGCAAGGGTCCCCTCACGTGCACAGCGAAATTTTTCTTAATATTCATTTATTTTAGTGTTGCAAGTACTAAATATGATTCAATGGATCCAAAGAAAGGCTCCTAGTGCCAAGCCTGAGGTAATGAAGTGAGAAATACGATTGAATTTAAGAAAACCATCATTGAAAATATGAAAGTGGTACATGTGTGGCCCGAACTGTCCAGGATGTGAAGGAAACCTACACAACATTAAGTTCAAGTGACAAGAAAAAATGAAATAATGGTTGTCTGTTGTTGCGAAGGGAGTAACTATGCTGACAAAAAATGAGATCACCAGTACTGGGGAAGAGGTTGAGAAGTTATTATTGGTGTGGATAAATGAGAAACAATTTAGCCGGAGATACTCTTATGACCGTCGTTTACTTGTGAAAGCTAGGGCTGTTGCATGAAGATGTTGGTAAGAGAAATTGCCTGCAATGTGGTGAAGTGACGTGAATTTAAGGCCACAAAGGCTGGTTTTGAGTGATTTAAGTACGTACTGGATACACAGATGTGGCTAAGAGCCTCCTGACACTCGTGAGGCTATATCCTGCCGTCGTCCCTTCTAGTAGGACCACTGAATGCTAGGCCAGCTGAAAATATGTGCTTAATTCCTGGAGTACATAGAGGTGAAGGACTGAAACCTGACAAGTGTTCAATTTTGACGAAACAGGCCTCTTTTGAAGAAATTGCCAAAGAGGACCTTCATTACACAAGAGGGAAAAAGGCATGCGCCAGGGACCACAAGCCTATGAAAGACAGGCTGACGCTTAGGTTCTGTGCTAATGCTTGTGGGATTTCAAAGTGAAGCCTGTATAGTGTACCATTCAGAAAATCCCAGAAGTGTTCAGGAAAAACAATGTTATGAGAGTAAATTGTGTGTGTTTTTGCGAAATCTAATTGTAGGCATGGGTCAAGAGGGAAATTTCGTCGAGTGGTTCATAAGGAAGTGTTTAGTCCCTAGTGTGAAGGAGTATCTCTTGCGAAAAGAATTTGGTTCTCAAGTGCTGCTAGTAAAGGGACAAGGCACCCTGCTCATATCCTCCAAACTTGGATGACCTAATTTTCGAGGGTTTGGGTTCTTCACAGTAAGTTCTTGGCCCCCGATACCACTCCTCTCCTCCAAACCCATGGACCAGCAGGTTATTGCACAAACTTTAAAAACTCTACAACAAAAGCAAATGTTTCCACAGAGTGCTTGACTGTGACTCCACTGTCCACTCGCTTGACCCTAAGGGAATTTTGGAGTGTAACACTTCAGATTCCTCCATGCATAACCTTATAGGTATGGCTTGGGAGGAGTGACTACAGGACTTTGGAACTCTGCTGGAGAAAATTGTGGCCAGATTGTGTCGACACAGAGGGATTTTGAAGATTTGGGACTGACCCTAAATGAGCCTATGTTGTGTTGAAAAGAAATAAACATCAATTGTGGCACTGGGGATTTCCTGGGGTTGGATGTGAGTTTGGAGGGATGTGGAAGAATGGTGGAAGACCACATTGAAGAGCTCACACTCAGGAGCATGCAAGAGCTCAGAGGAAGAGCAAACAATCGAAGCTAGAAATTCTCGCTGACAGAGGAGGAGGGGAAGAGAGATGGAAAGAAGGTGCCTTCTTCTGAACTTAAAAGGATTTTTATATGTGGGGTTAAATTGGGAAAGCTTTATGGGAGAAATCATCACCCTAATCAAGGTTGTTGCAAGCCAGGTTGGCAACATGTACAGTGACTAAGTCTTGGGCCATTTTAGGGAAGTGTTAAAGAGACGCCAGAAACAGAGCTCTCTCCACAGTTAATTTGTGAGACAGGACTCCAGTGACTCTCAAGGTGGTCCTAGTGGCAATTAAGAAACAGAGAAGAGAAGCAACCCTAGAAAACACATTGGTCATGAGTGTTGATGGAGGGAATTCCCCTTACAAACTATAAACAATCCACTCTCTCTCCTCCTCCCGTCTCCCATTTCACAAAGAAGAATCTCAATTAAAGGTAAGGGTTATGCTGTTAATGTTTCATTCATCATTACCATTGTATTGATATGTATGTACTACATGCATATTTCATTGTTAAAAGTTTTTTTGTTTTAATACTTCTGGTGTCAGGAACGGATTTATGTATTTTACACATTTATTTCTTATGGGAATTTGATACGTAAATCGTAAATTTCGTTTATAGTAAGGGCTCCAGGAATGGATTAATTACGAACAACGAGGGGAACACTGTATTTCTTTTTCTGATTTTTCTTTAGAATCTTCCTGCCCATTAAAAACTTGAGATGGAAATAAGTGTTGATTATTGTACACATCTTTCTCAACGTCAGTGAGCTAACTTGAGTAACTTTTAAGTGGCTTGTTTGTCACTAATCTTAATCATATACCTTAAATAATCTTTAGGGTCAATTCTCTATGACTTGCGACTTCATAATCTCTCTTAACTTTTCTTACTTCCTTGGTTTAATTTTTTTTAATTGAATATATTAATTTCTTAAGAGAGCCCTTCTTCCATTTTGATTCGCCTATAAATGTCCTCTCTTTTGACATATGTATGTGCTAAATCTATTGTTTATTCATGAAGGTTATTTTAAAGTTTGACTAATTTCCCTATTGGAAACATAGCTTGGGAAGCTTGAACTATTGCTGTGAAAAATGTTATATTGGCAACCATAAATGCCTACTGTCCCAATGGATAATGAACCAGTCAGGTCACACAAGTTCACACCACCCAGACTTAATGTTCTCAGTCCTATAAAAAAACTGTCAAGTGAAAGTCAGGCACACTTATCTGGGTTTTAGTTGTTAAAGTTTTTCCATTTATATTGAAACTGAGTGATTTGTGATGGGCTTTCCCTATCATTAATCACAGATTATTAATTAGTGATTCCTAGTTGGCAAGAAACCAAGTCTAGCAGGTTATTTTCTACTAGGTGGTTCTGTCACCAAAATTTTTTAAAAACAATCTGGATCCATATAAGAAGTCGCTAGCACACTAAGTTTTCCTGTCAAATTACTCAATCAAATCATTCAAAGTAATAATTTCCTTTACTTGTATCGTCCATTAACTTCCCTTCCTCAACCTAGTTATGGTATTGCAAGTCCTATCTATATCACGAAATGTTGAACAGTATCTTAAAATTTCAATCGACTTACAGTAGTCTGTAAACTCTTCTTTAGTCAGTTATAATATAATGTGAATAGTTTTTACATTGTAATACTGTTTACACTATTTTCTTTTTTGTTTTCACTTAATTAAGGCAATGTATTTTTCAAAATTCATCATTGAGTAAACTTGTCTGCAGGTGAGGTTATGAGGAAAATGGTGAGTGGTGCATCGAGGAGGGTTTGTAGATTTGCTAAAAGTATTATTCAGAGGGCCGAAGAGAGGTTGTTGAGGTGGTGTTGGATGACTTTGAGGGTGTCTAAATCTGTAGTGGAGGGGAGGAGGGGCAGGGGACATCAATGGAAAGGATGGGAGAGCGAATAAAAGAGTTTTGGTGTGGTAGGTAAAGACACATATGCATCGTTTGGATCTTTATTTCGAAACGTTTCGCCTACACAGTAGGCTTATTCTGTCACTGCAACACAAGGGTATCTTGTACAGACCATCAACTTCGACATCTACTAGTGAGAAACGGCTGGGTGAGAAAGGGACCTGCCCTCCCAAGCAACCTACGTATCACCTACCTGGCACATTATATAAAGGCTCCATCCTGCACTTTAACTTCATTTTGTTTCAGACACGGACACATTGCTCTCTCCTGACTGAGGGACTGACCACATCAAAACTCTTAAGGGTGATGGCCTGATAACTCTTCTTCAAGTATCTTCAGCTTCTATCAACTCTTTCTGTACTCGACTGAAGAAGCGCTACTGTGTAGGCGAAACGTTCGAAATTAAAGATACCTACTGTTGCATAGTGTCTATACTAACAATCTGTCGGTATTTTATACCATTTTAATGTTCAGGTTTTGTGGATAATGTCGGAGGCTTTCACCTTCGAAGCCACAACAATGTATCTACCTCATCTGTTCCCCCCCCCCCCCCTTAGAAAAATGATAGGATGGATAATGAGAGCCTTCAAATCAGGACCCAGCCCATGATACTCCTCTCCGCTTCTTCTCTCTAGGCTGGAATACTGCTGTACACTAACTGCTGCCCCCTTCAATGCAGGCGAAATTGCTGACCTGGAAGAGTGTACAGAGAACTTTCACGGTACACACATTGGGGGGGGGGGGAGTACGATAAATGCATTATAAATTACTGAGAAACGGTTGAAGTCTGGGAACGGTTCAAGTTCTGTATTCCCTGGAATGCAGGCGAGGAAAAATGTGTGATAGTATACACTTGGAAAATCTAGATGGGATTAGTACCTAACTTCTCGTACATGAAATATCACTCCTAATGAAAGCAAAGACTCGGCAGGAGATGCAACATTCCCCCATTGAAAAAGCATGGGTGGCCACAAGTATGCTAAGAGACAACACAGTAAATGTCAGGGCCCCAAGACTGTTTCAACTTGCCTCCAACATACTTAAGGGGGATTACCAACAGACCCTGGCCTATCTTTAAGGAAGGCGCTGAACAGGCACGTGTAGTTCAGTACTGACAGCTGGGCTGTGGTTCGTACGTTGGTTTATATGCGGCAGCAGTAACAGCTTGTAATAAAGTTGGTAGATTACCGACCATATGTAAAGGTAAAAGACACTAGTGCAAAACTAATTGTGACATTTATTGGTGGCAAACCGTTTCGCTCTCCCAGGAGCTTTATCAAAGCCACAATAAATGTCACATTAGTTTGCACTGTGTCTTTTATTTACACAGTAACAGCTTGGTTGATCAGCCATGTTTTCCACCACGAGGCTGGTCTCAGACCGGGCCGCAGGGTCTTAGGACTCACAAAACCTTCTCCAGGTATACCCCCCAGGTGATCTTCTCTCACTATTATTTGTTACCTAAACGTGTCCTCAACATATCCCCAAATCAAATAACATAAATCATTCCCAGAAATCATATACGTTTCCGTTTCTTAATTTTAAGTAATAAATTATCGTTTTTCTGCTGTTTACATTCTGACTCGTCTGGGGAATAATGCGCTACTCACAAAAAACAACAACACTTCACTTTATATTTGCTTATAATGCAGGCATTAAGCCATCCACAACAACAAAATACCTTTCATCCGTGAACTCTAGGGGAGTAAATGTGATGTATGCAACTTTCACAGAGACCCACGCAAAAGACACTATGGACAGTGAATATTGATAACGGGTGACAACTTTTGTAGATGCGACAGATATAACAGGAGCTAAAGGGGATTTGCCCTTTATGACAACTCATTTACACGGAGACACTTTACACCACAAATGATGAAGCTGTCGTTTTAACAATTAAAAGTCGAGAACCAAGGAACAAAAACTATTGAAAAAGTGTTGACTACTGATGGAAAACCTTCTACCCACCCCCCCTCCTTCATCCCATAATCTGCTGGTGGTGATTTCAGTCTAAAACATACAATACACAATTAACCGACACATAGAAGATAAGGAGCTTATAACGGACGTTTCGCCCGACTTGGACAATGTACGAAGTGATTTTGTAAACATGGTCCAGTCGGACCGAAAACGATCGCTCGTAAGCTCCTCTCTTTATATAAGAGTTATTTGTATATTGTTCCCAGTCATGGTATTGTGCTTTTTATTGTTATTTAAGACTACGAATTGGAAGATTGTACTAAAATTAATATAGCAGAAATAATTCTGGAGGCAGCTCAGATGACAAGTCACACCACACACACATGAGGCTGCTGAATATCTGCAATAAATACAACCCTAAACAGCAGTAGTGGAGAATCTCAATTGAACCTTATTTTCACAAATAATGAGGAACTAGTAAGAAACTAATATAGAAAACTAATTATGTACACACATCTATCTGAGGTCCAGACGACATGCATCAGGGGTTTGAACAGCAAAATTTTATATCAGCTACGAGGGTGCACCTTCGCAAATCAGCTTCATCAAACAGGAGCATGAGCTGGGACCAGGAAATTCATGTCCTAAATGAAACACTGGGGTTGATGGAAGTTATCTTAAATAATCATGGACCATAACCAGGCCCTTTAAAAAGATCAACTTCTTGGTAGTAAGGACACATGCTGCAACATTGGGTATCTTTATTGTAGACGTTTCGCCATCCAGTGGCTTTATCAATCAAATTCTAGGACATAACTTGAAGACAGTAGAACTATGTACAGGATGATGGGTATTCAGTTCCCTCAACCTAGGGAGTAGGTGCGAACAGCACCATAGTCGTGGAGAAATCTCCACGACTATGGTGCTGTTCGCACCTACTCCTAGGTTGAGGGTACTGATTACCTATCTTTGTAAATAGTTCTACTGTCTTCAAGTTATGTCCTAGAATTTGTATGATAAGCCACTGGAGGGCGAAACAGTTCTACAATAAATGATACCATGATGGTTGCACATGTGTCTTACTTGCTCATCTCGTGGTATTATATACCATTCGTACACAACTTCTTGGTAGCCGAGAGAAGAAGTAAACTGGAGAGAGAGACGCTCCCTTCATACGATTGAAAAACGAAGGAATTCACTAAGCTCCTCAAGAATGCTAGGTTTCTGAAACACGGAAGGAGGCGCCAACCAGGGAAGTGGAAATCATACTGTGCTTAAGTTAAAGGACTCATTCAAGGATCCAGGAGAGACAGGGAAGAGGTAAAAGCGGTAGTGACATTGAAAGGAATTCGAAATATTTCTTTTCATTATGCCATAAGGCATAACTCATATCTCGTATCGGGCCTACGCTCAAACAAGATGGAAATTAAACATTTGACTTCAAAGAAATAAAATGAGATACTGAAATCTCAATACAGGACTCTGTTTAGTGAGCACTAATAGCTCTAAAGATCGACAATTTCAAAATACTAGGACTTGAGAGACCCATTGACAACATGCCTTACACATCAGCCCCTGACCGACTCGTGGAATATGTGTTTATTAAGAACTGCAAAAAAAAAATCTTTCGTGGGCTCTAAATTTGCTATAGAGAAGGAGCACAGCACAAGTTAGATCTAAATCACTAAAAACAACGAGATATAGCCCACTCTACAAAGGTGGCAGCAAAGCAATAGCATAAGAAACTATAGACCAATATCTCTAACCGTTCTACAACATAAAAGTTCTGTGATAAATTAGGACACATGTGCAAACTCTTGGGTATCTTTAATGTGGAAACGTTTCGCACACAGTGGACTTCATTTCAGTCCATACGTAGGAGAAACTTGAAGAACAGGAGGAGAATGAGGTAATCAGTCCCTCAACTTGAGTCGATGTGTCAGCCATCAATCTATTCAGATTGATGGACTAAACAGTCGCGCTACGCGCTCGACACAGATTTCGCATAAGCCTTTTAACAAGAACTATCTTGGTGTAATAGCACAGAAAATGTGTGGGGACAGAAATAATTGGCGAAGCGGGGCAGATGGATTATTTTTCAGAATTCGCACGCTAAACTAATCGAACACAACAGAGTTACATCGGAAGTTGCCATAATGAAGAGCTACTTTCATTTACTCCAGTTTGGTGTATAGCCTCTGCAAGCAGATATTTTTTATATTATTGTAACACGAATGAGTGGTATTGAATCAGTAACAACACCGCGACTAGCAAGACTCGAACCCATGTCGTTTCGGGACCGCCTCATGGTGAGCGAAAATCACATAAGAACATAAGAATGGAGGAACACTGTAGAAGGCCTACTGGCCCATACAAGGCATGTCCTTAACAAAAACCACCCTTACCCAAAACTACCAAAGATTTATCCATACAGCGACAACCAATCCAAACCAGCCCCTCTCACTCTTATATTGTGTATTCTCCTTTTAAAATTTACCCAAGGCCCTACTCTCGATCACTCTACTCCGAAGATTGTTCCACGCATCAACAACTCTGTTCGAAAACCAATACTTAAGAACATAAGAACATAAGAATGTAGGAACACTGCAGAAGGCCTACTGGCCATATCGAGGCAGTCCTTATCAAAACGACATATACCTAAAGTTACTCAAGAAACATTACTCCCGCAACCCCTCAACAACCAATCAAACCCAGCCCCTCCCGCTCAGATATTTGTCCGCTCTTCTTAAAGCTACCAGGGTTCCTAGCCTCTATCACCCACTGGGAAGACTGTTCCACGCATCACAACTCTTGTTAGAAAAACCAGTACTTACTCTGCTTTCTAAATCGTAAATTTATCCAACTTAAATCCATTATTCTGGTTCTTACCTGGTTCGACACCTCAGTAATTTATTAATGTCTCCCTTGATTATGCCCGTCATCCACTTCCCTTACACTTCAATGATATCTACCCTCATTCGACGCCTCTCCAGGAGTGGAGATTTTAGGTTTAAGTCTATCATTCATACGGCGGTTCCTTTCAAGTAAAGCATTTTAGTCATTCTTTCTGTATGTCTCTAATGAGTCTATGGTCCATCCTGTGTTAGGGAACAAACTGAGCTGCATAATCTAAATGATGCCTCACTATTGATGTATAGATGTAAATTAACTTTTGGACTTCTGTTACTGATATCGCTTGAGTAAATCCAAGTAATCTGTTGGCCTTGTTGCGCCAATGAGGCACTGCTGTTTTGGCTTGAGATTTCTGCACTTACCATAACTCCAAGTCTTTTTCACATTCTGTATGACCAAGCTCTATTCACCTCGATTATAGCTTCGAGGATTATTTTCATTACCAAGGGCAAGTAACCTTACCTTATCCAGTATCAATTAAAACTTCATCTGCCATTTCTCAGACCAAGACATTAATTTGTTCAAAATCGTTCCTGGAGTCATTGTTTTCCTCCTCAGAGTGTATTATACAGGCCTATTTTGTATCACAGCAAACTTACTATGTCACTAGTAATCCTTCATCAAGGTCATTAAGTAAATTATGAACAAGAGAGTGGCCTAAGACTGGATCCTTCGCTGCGCTCACGCCACTAGTGACTAATCCCCATTCAGATTTCACTCTTAATGGTAACTCTTGCTTTCTATTGGTTTAAGCCTGCCTCAATACATGCTAGAACTTTACCTCCTTTCCATGAGCTTGCCACTTTTCTTAAGAGTCTCTTGTGAGGCACTCTGTCGAAGGCTTTACTAAAATCCAAATAAAACAATATCATATTCCTTATCACTGTCAACTGCCTCAAATGTTCTATGAAGAAGGTCAGTAAGTTTGTCAGGCAGGAACGACCTCTCGTGAATCCATGCTGAGATTCATTTATACAAGTTATGCTCTTCAAGGTGACTTCTGATAATGTCAGCTATAATTTGATTCTAATAACTTGCCCACTATCGATGTCAGGCTTATTGACGGTAATTTGAAGGGTGGACTTATCCCTGATTTGAAATATAGGAACCACATTAGCCATTCTTCCACATATCTGGCACAACATGCCCCGTCCAAGGATGGCACGCATTGAATACACTCGTTAATGGCTGACTAAGCTCATCTTGCATTCTTAAGTACCTTGAAAACTACTCATCGGGTCCGGGGACTTATTTTGTTTCAGTTTGTTCTATCTGTTTAATAACAATGTCCCTCGTGACAGTAATATTAGTTAACTTGAATTCATCAGGAACTAAATATTGTTTAATTACTGGAATCCTCTATTAATTTCTGGGTAAAAAAATCTGGGACAAAAATTAGTATTAAATAAGGAAACACATTTCCAGTTTCATTATCCGTCGCTGTCCATTCCCAGATTTCTGTGGCCTACTTTTTCCTTCACACTTCGTCCTATTACACTTGAAAGAACCCCTTTGGATTTAGTCTTTTGATTCATTAGCGACTCTAATTTAATTGTAACGTATGCCTTTCTAATCGCCTTTTTTACTTCTCTTTTAGCTGAACATATTTGGTCAGTAAGGTTAAACCTCTCCTCTTCTGATGCGCCTTTAAATTCCCCTTTTCTCCCTAATAGTGCTTTTAGCGCTCCTGTTAACCCATTTGGGATCGTTTTATTAGACTAATTTCTCTCTGGGGAAATGTATATACTCAGGGCACTGTGTACATTATAGAAAAAATCATAAAAGCAGATCCCTTCATATTCATAAGTATGATTATCGTCAATAAAATCATTAGCTAGATTAACCTCCCCAATCAAGATTAGGACAGATGTTTCCCTAAGTCCATTATAATCGGCCAGAACGAAATCGGCGGGGAGATTTTTACTGTATTATCATCTATTTTGCATCCCAATTTAATGCCTAGAGGTGATGGATTTGTGATCTCACTTGCGCCAAGCTCTTCAGTGTGGGGGTTCTGGCTACGACTCAGATTATTCACGCGTCTTCGTCTTGGGGGGTCCTGGGTATTTGTAGACAGAGAGAGAGCTAGGGTTGCTGTGAAGCAGGAAATTAAGTCAACTCCCCTCCTGGGTCTAGTGGTTGGACGCTTAGGTTTTTGAGGTGTGGTTGGTGAGGGATTGTTTCAGATAAAGGAGGTCCTGTACTGGTTTCCTGAAGTCACTGGACTCTAGTTTACCTGTCAAAGAATTCCAGTCAATTGGGTAAAGTTAAAGTCCCTACTATGACTACGTTACTGTGTACAGAAGCCCTAAAATTTCGTGACCAAAGAAGTCTTCGCCTCTTATCGTGATCAAGCCTGGAGGTCGGTATATTACACCTAGGTATTAGTTTTCTGACCCTCACGAACTCTACCCTACAGACTCTGTTACTGCTCCATCTATGTTTATACTGTTTTTTATGCAAAACAATTAATAATTTTCTCGAAACATACAAGGCAATCCTCCCCCTTTCCCATTAAATCGATCCAATAGAACAACTTAAAACCCTGAATATTACACTCAGCGTCATATCCCGACTCTTTAAATAACCACGTTTTCAGGTGAATGCATGATATCAAAAGTTTCCCAGCACATGTACCATACGTAGTTCAATAATTTTTATTTCTTGCACTTCCGGACTGTTAGCT